>JACEFZ010019901.1:227500-325000 GCA_014155875.1 Cepaea nemoralis
CCCACCAACTGGCTAATCACCTGGCTATCTATTACAGAGACAAAAACACACTGGCAGTATTTTTGCAACTCTTCTGTTTATTGGAAATTTGGAATATATCTGTTACGAGGATAAGTAAGTCACAAATGGCTGTAGAAAAATAACTAAATATGATAACAACTAGAAACCAGTTTATTTTGATACATAAATTGTCCCTTTATTTCTCAACATAATTTACACCAACATTAATGCACGTATCCCATTTTATCAGTCCTCCCAAAAAGGCTGCATAAAACTGTGTGCTATGTTTTCTAAACCATATTTTTTCTTCACATTAAACTTTGGCGTCTTTCACAAAATGTCTCCTGCCAAGATGGTTTTCAGAGGACTAAAAAGGTGGAAATCGCTAGTGGCTAGTTAGTTAGTTAGTTAATCGAGGTTCCAACTTCACGGCAACGGGTTGTCCCCATTATGCTCCATTCATGTGCCAGTGATTATCACACAAAATCCTCCCCACTGTCCAATGTGAAAAGTAGAATAGGCAGGAGTCTCGGCAATCCACCAGCCCGCACAGGTACACTGTGCATAATGCCGCCGCCAGAATGCCAACACAAATGTCATCCACGCTAAGTCCACTGAAAACCCACATTGGCGGGAGACATGTTGCGAATGACGCCGAAGTTGAATGTGAAGTGAAAACGTGGTTTAAAAACCAGAGCACACACTTCTATGCAGCCAGTTTGAGAGGACTGATACAACGATGGGATAAGTGCACCAATGTTGGTGGAAATTATGTTGAGAAATAAAGGGACAATGTATGTATAAAAATAAACTGGTTTCAAGTTGTTATCACATTTAGTTATTTTTCTGCAGCATTTGCGACTTACAGATTGACTTCCCCTCGTAGTTTCTGGCTACATAAAATATGTAGCGTCGTTATTTATTTTTAAACCGAAATTAAATTAGACATATTATCACTATGCTATATTTGAGTAAGTTGTGTTTATTGTCTCAGTCGTCAGTATTGATGTTTCCTCTTGTTGTCTCAGTGGTCAGTATTGATATGTTTCCTCTTGTTGTCTCAGTCGTCAGTATTGGTATGTTTCCTCTTGTTGTCTCAGCGGTCAGTATTGATATGTTTCCTCTTGTTGTCTCAGTGGTCAGTATTGATGTTTCGGCTTGTTGTCTCAGTGGTCAGTATTGATGTTTCCTCTTGTTGTCTCAAGGGTCAGTATTGTTGTTACCTCTTGTTGTCTCAGTGGTCAGTATTGATGTTACCTCTTGTTGTCTCAGTGGTCAGTATTGATGTTTCCTCTTGTTGTCTCAGTGGTCAGTACTGATGTTACCTCTTGTTGTCTCAGTGGTCAGTATTGATGTTTCCTCTTGTTGTCTCAGTCGCCAGTGTTGATGTTTCCTCTTGTTGTCTCAGTGGTCAGTATTGATGTTTCCTCTTGTTGTCTCAGTCGCCAGTGTTGATGTTTCCTCTTGTTGTCTCAGTCGTCAGTATTGGTATGTTTCCTCGTGTTGTCTCTGTTTTCAGTATTGATGTTTCTTCTTTTTATCTCTGTAGTCAGCATTGATAAGTTTTCTCTTATGGCCATGGGTTTCATTAAATGTATCAAACTTAGTATTCCTTTCTTTTGCCACAACCCTTGAAGCGGCAAAAGATATCACCTAGTTGACTGTAATTGTTTCTGCAGTATTTGTCAACATACCTGGTAGAAGACAAACACAACTATTAATTATTTTTCATTGGACCATGTCTTAAAGTGTTAGTTTCAGTAAAAGGGAAAGTTGCACGTCCTATACAGGGACTGGATGTAACTCCAACTTGGTTTTTGTGGTTTACTATATCATTTTTACGTTCAGTAGTGTGCCTTGGGCTTTCCGAACAACAGTCGCTTCATGCCATCGAAATCAACACAAGGCGGTTTGTTTCTATATCGTCTATTTCTGATTTGGAGCCCCAGACTCCGCATTATGGGAAATTGTGAAATGGGTCCATTTTCAATAACCCACAGCGGCAGCTGCAAGTTGTATGCATGTCATAATTTGTAATAGGACACTAAATAAAACCTATAGAGGTATTTGATTCACAAGCTCGCTTACAGCGTTCGAAAGAGAGCTGCGGGAAATTTGGAATCAAACCACCTTGAGTTGGTTTCCGTACAACGGTATGAGTGCCAGTCGTTCAGAAAGCAATGGAAAACTACTAAACGTAAACTTGCACAGGAATCATAAACAGCCAAATAATGCTGGAGTTGACTGCTGCGTCATGTTAAGGATATGGAAGTTTAAATTCGAGAGGATCGACTTCCTTACACGGGAATTATCCCATATGGCTCGGTCACTTCTCGCAAGACGGCCTGTCAAATTTGTCACACAGCGCACAAACTCTGTAGTTCAAGCGTCGAACCCCATGAGTTTTCGAGAAAGCTGTATTTGCGAACCGAATGGTATGTCCGGAATCGAACCCACAACCTTCGAAGCGTGAGACAGGTGGTTTAACCACTCAGCCACGGAGATTCTAAATGTGTATTGATTCGCTTGTTATAGTTTCTAAGGACATTACAGTAGAGTTATTATAGTTTATATAGGACCGTCACAGTCATGTTGTTATAGTTACTAATTGACCGTCACAGTAACGTTGTTATAATTTCTATAGGCTCGTGACAGTAATGTTGTCATAGTATCTATAGGACCGCCACGGAAATATTCTTATAGTTTCTATAGGGCTGTCACAGTTATGTTGTTATAGTTTCTATAGGACCGTCACAGTCATGTTGTTATAGTTTCTATAGGATCGTCACAGTAACGTTGTTATTGTTTCTATAGGACCGCCACGGTAATATTCACATAGTTTCTATAGGGCTGTCACAGTTATGTTGTCATAGTTTCCATAGGACCGTCACAATAATGTTGTTATAGTTTCTATAGGGCTGTCACAGTTATGTTGTCATAGTTTCCATAGGACCGTCACAATAATGTTGTTATAGTTTCTTTAGGAACGCCACAGTAATGTTATCATTGTTTCTGTAGGTCTGTCACAGTAATGTTGTTATGATTTCTATAGGACGGTCACAGTAATGTTGTTATGATTTCTATAGGACGGTCACAGTAATATTGTCATAGATTCTATAGGAAAGTCGCAGTAATGTTGTTATAGTTTCTATAGAACAGTCACAATAATGTTGTCATAGTGTCTATAGGACCGTCACAGTAATGTTGTTATATTTTCTATAGGACCATCACCATAATGCTGTTATTGTTTCGATAGGACCTCCACAGTAATATTGTTATAGTTTCTATAGGACCGTCACAGTAATGTTGTGATAGTCTATATATGAACGTCACAGTAATGTTGTTATATTTTCTATAGGACCATCACCATAATGCTGTTATTGTTTCGATAGGACCTCCACAGTAATATTGTTATAGTTTCTAGAGTACCGTTACAGTAATGTTGTTATAGTTCAATAGGATCTTAACAGTAATGTCAGGAGATTATGGGAATATAATCATTGTCTAACACTGTTCCTTCCATTGCTAACAGCTGTATTTTATTTTTTACCCCCCAACATTCCACAGCTTACAGTTGTATTTTATGGCTTACCCTGCAACATTCGACTGGTGACATTTGTATTTTATGGCTTTTCCTCTATCATTCAATTGCTAACAGTAGTAATTTATTACTTACCCTCCAATTTTCAACTTCTAACAGTTGTATTTTAAGACTTACGATCCAACATTCGACAGCTTACAGTTGTAGTTTATGACTTATACTCCAACAATCAACTGCTTACATTTGTATTTTATGACTTACCCTCTAAAATTCGATTGCTAACAGTTGTAATTTATGACTTACCCTAAAACATTCGACTGCTAAAATTTGTATTTTATGACTTATCGCCACTTATGGTGGTGGATGACATTTTGAGGGCCGCCAACATATATTTGTTGGTTATGGTCTCAAGTTTCGCGACGGCAGGCAGAGGATCCCTTTCGTGAGACAATGGCTGCGGTCACCCGACCAGTACGGTTACTGGAAAGCAACGGCAAACTACCTCGTTAAAAGTGCCCAGTACATTATGATTCCGGACGTTCCAGACCGTTAAATACGTCGTCTTTCATACAGGAGGGTAATAATTACGAAGATATTTTTCCTATTCTCCCCAGAAAGGAACCAACTCTCAGCAACAACGACGTGCCACCACAACCTCCTGTTAGCCACCAACCAGAGGTTCTAGTTGGTAGTCATTACATACCCTTTTGACATCATCAGTACCCATTTCATTGTAACCCAGAATGGTTGCACCTCACACGGTATAGCCCAGCTACACTTCGTCAAGCACTTATAATGTCGCTATACCAACAACCATCACAACCTGGTATTTACTAGCAACTTAGCACATAGCTACACCGGATCTTAGTACAAGAAAGAGCCTCTCCTATAACGTTTATCTGCATATTTGGTTATTACTTGATCTAGTAACGTATTGGGTTATAAGTAACTACAAACATTGACTTGTTTTGACTTTATATTAATTGATAGTACTTAGCTGTATAGCTTTTATAATACTTTTAGCTGTATAGCTTTTATAATACTTTTAATTGTGTTTACTGTGAGTGAGGGGGTCTTCATTGCTCTTCCTTACGGTACTGTTTAACGTTTTATTCCCGTGTGGGATACTCCACTTTAAACAGAAACATTGAATTGGATAGTCATTTATTCATCTCTTTTGGATAGCAGCTGGTTATTTAGCTTGTGAAGTTGTTTTTTTCAGGTTAATTATTTGATTTTATGTTCTTTAATTCGTTTTATTCTGTGTTTGCATTATATTTGTTGGTCTAATTAGTTATATCGTTATAATATTGTCATTTACATATCGATTTGTATTACTTATATTTTGTAAGCTAATGTATTTGTGAATTTTTATGATCTTGTATTTATGCTTAATTTTGACTAATTTACACTTTCTTCATGGACGAAATGTCTGAGAAGTGGCAACACTGGCTCAATAAGTCAGGAATACGCCTTGGACACATAAACAATTGCAGCTTATTTAACAAGCTACCAGAGTTATCTTCTATTCTTAATCAAAATTTTCATTTATTCGGCCTTAGTGAAAGTAGGCTTAATGATAACATTTCAGATGAGGACATCTCTATTAAAGGGTAAAAAGTTTTTATAAGGGATCCCTGTAGGAAACTAGAGACAGGCATAGTAGCCTATGTTTCTAATTTACTAAATGCTCACCATAGGCTAGACTTTGAAACTTGCGAAATATAATGTATTTGGTTAGAGCTAAAACTTCAAAACCTCACACCCCTGATAATTGGCTACCTCTATCGAAATTCCAGTGCTGAACACGTCTGGTACGAAAACTTCACTACCATGATGGATGTGGTTTTCGCTTCCGGGAAGGAAATTATACTACTCGGAGACTTTAACATTGACACCAACAAATCCAACATAATATGGGGAAATATAATTGCATCATACAATTTCCAACAAATAGTATAACAAGCTACTAGAGTAACAAAGTCATCTTCAACAGTCATAGATCACATTTATGTAACTTGCTCAGACAACATCATAGAATGCACCGTACCCAATCGTGCAATGAGTGATTACTACCAAATATGCTGCACTAGGTCTAAAAAAGGAATTAAAACTCCTAAACATAAACACATAAGTGTAAAATATAGAAGTTACAAAAATGTCAACCAAAACGCATTTTTACAGGACTTGCTCAGTTCACCTCTAGACAATGTTTATCAGCGTCCTAACCCTGATGATGACATGTGCCAATCAAGGAAGTTCGAGTAAAACACCACGTCAAGCCACCTTGGATCACCCAGGAAATACTTGAAATTATGAGAGACAGAGATAAAGCACACAAAAAGCGGGATCTCAGCGCATACCGTTCTCTTAGAAACAAAGTTCAATATACCATACGACGGGAAAAGAAAAATTACTTTAAGAACTTAGTAATAGATAAAACAAATAGTAAGGATATGGAAGGCAATTAACACCTTGACAAACAAGTATAACTTCCGAAATTCTTTACCATCAAATCATATTACATGCGACCAATTCAGTAATTTTTTTCAAACTGACATAGACCAGTTGAAGGCTGCAATACCTAATTCTCCTTGCAACTTATCTTTACTGTCATCATTTTGCGAGAATAGATGCTCCCGCGATATTCTTTCCAACATACCGCTAATGACAATCACTGAAGTATTCATTTACCTCAGTAACCTAAAAAACACAACCTCATCTGGGTTAGATGTAATCAGCAACAGGATTCTCCGTTGTGCTGCGCCAGTGATCTGTATATCACTAACCTATGTATATAATCAGTGTCTCACCAAAGGCCACTTTCCATCAGCTCTCAAAATCGCTAAAGTGTACCCTCTTCTTATAGGGTAGCGGGGTAGGGGTATACCCTATCAAAGGAGAAGTAAGGTGCCTCCTTCCCTCCGCTAGCCTACGGGACACCCTTGGGCAAGGTGGAGTACCCGTTTAGCCCCCCCTAACAGGGTAACGTGAAGCCATGGGAGCAGGTGGTGGATTGGACTTGGGCAGCAGCCGACAGATAGTTGTTGGTTATGGTTTCAAGTCAGTGACGGTGGGCAGAGGATCTCTCAGTAGAGACAATGGCTACGGTCATCCGATCAGTATGGTCACTGCCAGGAAGGAAGAATGGTAGAGTTCCCTCCTTATTGATTCCCGGGCAGAGGAGGCTCGTCAGCCTTGGTTGGTATCTCTTCTAAGAGAGGGAACTCTAAATCTCAAACCTCCGCTGCCTTGCGGGTATACCCATATGGGAAAGGCTTCGGGAGTAAACCCTGAGGACAAATCCGGAGATGGAGTCCCTAAGACAGTTCCATGTTGTAAACAACATAGTTCTGGCAACTCCTGCGACGGCACCGATGCCAAGTTGCATTGGCTACTGCCTTTCCTTTGGTCAACATCGGCGACGTGGAGAGGGGGAACCTGCTACTGGGCAACAGCTGGTTCTCCGATTTCCATTGCCCAGGCTTGTGCCCTGAAGAGGTCACTTCAGCACCGCGTAAAGCGGTGACACAACACGGGAAGTAGCATTTGCCGGTTATAAGTCTTAATGCTCGATTGGCGTAGAGCAAGGCGCCAGGGGCTACTTCCGACGGTGGGAGAGATCATCGTATCTCACTAGACAGCTACCGCCCGCCTAAGCTGGGCAACCCCCAGTCAATAAGGTGTTGTCTCGCCACGGTTCATCTGCTCCTGAGGGTGTGTGGAGCTTAGGGGAAAATCCTGACCCATGGACCGCAATCTATACACCTAACAGCAAGAAAAAAAAAAAAAAACCGGCCCTAAGGCTGGGAACATGGAACGTAAGAACCATGACCCCTGGCATCTCAGACGATCTAAATGAGATTGTGGATGCCCGCAAAACTGCAGTGATAAACAACGAACTACTAAGACTGGGGATAGACATTGTCGCCCTGCAAGAGACCAGACTCCAAGAATCTGGAAGCATCAAGGAGAGGAACTTCACTTCCTACTGGCATGGCAAGCCGTGCGGAGAGACCAGGGAGCATGGAGTTGGCTTTGCTATCAGAAACAAGCTGCTCAATTCCATCATACCACCAAGTGATGGCACTGAAAGAATATTGAAGCTCCAACTCCAGACAGAGGCAGGCCCAGTTAGTATTATAAGCGTTTACGCCCAAACACTAACTGCAGCATCAGAATCTAAAGACAAGTTCTATGACGACCTTAGCAAAGAAGTCAGTGAAACACCAGAGAAACAACATCTTTTTATCCTGGGGGATTTCAATGCCAGGGTTGGCTCCGACCACGAATCTTGGCCTTCATGTCTAGGACAGTTTGGCGTTGGGAAGATCAATGACAATGGACAACGTCTCTTGGAATTCTGCAGCCACCATAATCTGTGCGTGACCAACACCTTCTTTGACACGAAACCTCAACACAAGGTGTCATGGAGGCACCCCAGATCAAAGAACTGGCACCAACTCGACCTGGTGCTCACTAAACGCAGCAACCTCCGCAATGTACGGCTGACTCGCAGCTATCATGATGCTGACTGCGACACCGACCATTCACTCGTCTCCAGCAAGGTGAAGATAAAGCCCAAGAGAATCTACAGAAGCCGAACAGAAGGAAGACCACGCATTGACACCAGCGGCACCCAAAATAAAGAGAAGGTCAACAAATTCATGCAGGCTCTAGCGGATACTCTGCCCGGCCCCACAGACGGAGATTCCACAGAGAGATGGAGTCATTTTCGCGACACCATCTACAATACAGCACTATCAACATTTGGCAAGAAGCAAACTAAGTCAACCGACTGGTTTGATGCACACTCTGAAGAGATGCTCCCAGTCCTGGAGATAAAGAGACATGCATTCTCGATGTATAAAACATCACCTTCAGAGAAAACACTGCAGGCATTGCGAACGGCCAGAAATAGAGTACAACAGATGGCAAGAAGATGTGCGAACAGGTACTGGCTACAGCTCTCTGCTCAAATTCAAACTTGTGCAGACACTGGAAATATAAGAGGAATGTATGAGGGCATCAAGCAAGCTGTCGGTCCATCAAAAAATAAGATGGCCCCTTTACGATCAACTGAGGGGGTAATCATAAAAGATCGAGCGAAACAAATGGATCGCTGGGTAGAACACTACTCAGAGCTATACTCAGTGGATAACACTGTCAGCGAAGAAGCTCTGGAAGCCATCGATCAACAGTCCGCCATGCATGCCTTGGATAACGAACCTTGCCTCACAGAAATCAGCGAAGCACTAGACTCTCTCAAATCCGGCAAGGCACCTGGAAAAGATAGTATTCCACCTGAAATTTTTAAAATGTAGCAAAGAAACAATCATCCCAGAACTGTATGCAATATTACAGCTCTGCTGGAGAGAAAAATCAATACCACAAGATATGAAAGACGCAAACATCGTTACCCTTTATAATAACAAAGGCGACAGAAGCGACTGCAACAACTATCGCGGCATTTCCCTTCTCAGCATTACAGGCAAGATTTTTGCCAGAGTAATCCTTAAAAGATTACACATTCTTGCCGAAAGAATCTACCCCGAATCGCAGTGCGGATCTAGACCCAACAGGTCCACCATCGATATGATGTTCTCACTCCGGCAGCTCCAAGAGAAGTGCAGAGAACAGAGGAAGCCATTATATATAGCCTTCATCGACCTCACAAAGGCATTTGACCTCGTGAGCAGAAGCGGCCTCTTTAAGGTCCTTGAAAAGGTTGGATGTCCACCCACCCTTCTTAGTCTCGTGAAATCATTCCACGAAAACATGCAGGGGACCATTTTATTTGACGGCTCAACATCCCAGTCATTCAGCATCAGCAGTGGAGTAAAGCAGGGATGCGTGCTTGCTCCAACACTCTTTGGTATCTTCTTTGCTGTTCTCTTAAGGCAAGCATTTGGGACTGCCACTAAAGGCATATACCTCCACACAAGATCTGATGGCAAACTTTTTAACCCATCAAGACTCAAGGCAAAGACCAAAATAAGATCAAGATGAGTAAGAGAAGTACTCTTTGCAGATGATGCCGCACTGACTACTCATACAGCAGAAGATCTCCAAAGGCTCATAGATCGTTTTGCAGCTGCCTGCAAAGACTTTGGGCTCACCATTAGCCTAAATAAAACACAGGTGATGGAACAAGATGCTGATGCGCCTCCGTCAATCAAAATCTCTAATTACGACTTGAAAGTCGTCCACGATTTTGTGTATTTGGGATCGACAATATCAGATAATCTTTCATTAGAGACAGAAATCGACAGACGCATTGGAAAGGCAGCCACAACATTTTCCAGGCTAGCTAAAAGAGTTTGGGAGAATAATAGACTAACAGAGCGTACAAAAGCTCAAGTATATAAAGCTTGTGTTGTTAGCACACTACTCTACGGGTCTGAATCCTGGACCCTGTACTCAAGACAGGAAAGGAAGTTGAATTCCTTCCACATGAGATGTCTGAGACGTATCCTGGGCATAACATGGAAAGACCACATAACAAACAAACAGGTGCTTGAAAGAGCAGATATTTCCACAGTGCACACCCTCCTCAAGCAGAGACGCCTCCGGTGGTTGGGCCACGTATCTCGAATGAAGGACGAACGTAATCCCAAAGATCTCCTTTACGGAGAACTAGCCACAGGAAAGAGGCCAACCGGACGACCCCAAATGCGATATAGGGATGTGTGTAAACAAGATATGAAAACCATTGGAATAGATCCAGACACGTGGGAGAGAGTTGCAACAGACAGATGCTCCTGGAGAAGAGATGTACGAAACGGACTGGTGCTCTTTGAGCGCAATCAGATCCAAAAAACTGAGGAGAGACGGCACAGGCTCAAAGAGCAGTCACTTACTGCGGGACTTGCCTCGTCTTACAGATGCGGAAACTGTGACAGAGATTGTCATTCTCGAATTGGACTATACAGTCACCAGCGGTGCTGCCAGGCACCTCATAAGCGGCACAACTCTATAGTCCTTCAGGACTGAAAGAGGCCTACTACCCTCTTCTTAAATGTGGTTCATTGGACAATAGTCTCCCGAACAATTACAGACCCATTTCCTTACTATCATCACTATTTAAGCCACTAGAAAAATACATCCATAAAGTAACATTACAGTATTTAGTTCGCAACAAGCTTATTGTTGACTGCCAATCAGGATTTTGACCAAATTATTCTTGCCATACGGCCCTAACATACATGATAGAAAATTGGCACCAGAATATAAACAACAACAGCCTATGTGGAACTGTGTTTATTGATTTCAAGAAAGCATTTGATATGATAGACCATGTTATTTTAATTAAAACACTTGAGACAATGAAAATTGGCCCTAATGTAGTCACTCTAATATAATCTTTTCTATCAAACAGAAAGCAAGTAGTATCACATAATAAATCTCTGTCTCAAACCACTACCTTCAATATTAGAGTACCGCAAGGCTCTATTCATGGCCCTCTATTATTTGCCATATATATTAACGATCTACCTTTGCATCTTTCGTCGTCCTACGATCTATTTGCAGACGACTGTTCAGTGTACACAAACGCTGAAAACTGTATTTTACTGGAGTCGTCTTTACAACAAGAATTAAATAATGTAGTTAGGTGGAGGTATTCATACCGTATGCAAATTAACATCACTAAAACAAAATCAATGCTATTAACAACCAGACAAAGACTTCAAACTCTAAGCTCACACACATCACTTCAACTTCACATCGATATCATGCCAGTAGAAAGTGTAATTGAGCACAAAACATTAGGCCTAATCATTGATAGAAACCTAACTTTTAATTCCCACGTTCAAGCGCTCATTAAACAAACAGCTAAAAAAGTCTACCAACTCGCCAAGATTACAACCTTCCTTGAAGAGGACACAAGGAAACTATTCTATACTTCTCATATACAGACACACTTTGACTACTGCTCTACAATCTGGGACGGTTGTTCTAATTCAAACACCAAGCGACTTTACTAACTCCAGAAACGGGCCATGAGTCTAACTTATAGCAAACATTTATCTGCCAATCCTAGCCTGTATAAACGCCTTCAGATACTACCATTCCGCAAACGCCTGCTTTTCAATAAAGCTAAACTAATTCACAAAATCCTGCATCGGAATTCCCCAAATTACCTTTGGCCATTGTTTAAATATAATGCTAGACACAGTAAACGTTTAAATATATTACACATTCAGAAGCCTAGGATTGACTTATACAAAACAAGCTTAACGTACTCCGCAGCTCAGCTGTGGAACAATCTTCCACAAGAAATCAAAGACATCACCAATGCCTATTCATATAATCTCAAATTATTCGAACACTATCTCAGTACGGATTACCTTCCCCCTTAATAATAGAGATAATAATAATAACAACAAAACCCTAGTATAACAGCCAGTCCCCTTTTGGTAGGCCAGTATATTCCACATGGCTAATAACAAGTGTCAGATCATTATCTAATATTACTGTGTCGTTTAGTTTTGATGTTTGCATTTTGCCCATGCCTTTATAATGCATATCTTTTATATTGTTGCTGTTCTCTGTTAGCCTTGAATGATGTGTGAATGAAATAATTTATGAAAGAGAGTGATAGAAGGGCAGAATGTTAGACGGGCCTGCGTGCCCAATTCTTAACCCTTTGAAAATAAGTTTGTTCGTTCGTTCGTTGATTCGCCTACATACTGATCATCGCAAGACAAGGACAAAGACATTAAAATTAGCAGCATAGAACGTTAGGACGTTAAACGACGCCGAAAAATTAGAGAACATAAAACAAGAAATGGAAACAGAAAAACATCTGATAGCTGCAGAAATGCGGTTTCTGAGGAAAATGCAAAGAATACCACGGACAGACAAGAAAACCAATGACCAGGTACTACAGGAGACAAATGAAAACGTAAATTTATTAGAGAAATTAGACGTAGACAGTCACATTTTTTTGGACATGTTATGAGAAGAAATTGATTGGAGATCTTAGTGACAACTGGCAAGATCAATAGATCAATAGGAAGACTGAGAGGAAAATACCTGGATGGCTTGGCCACATGGCATGGACGAGACAGGAACACTGAGCTGATCCACGACTCTGGTGATCGAGTGAAATGGCGAGTCATGACTGCCCACGCTTTCCGGCATGGCACACGATTGACTGATCGTCAAACATTCGATTGCTAATAATAGTAATTTATGACTTGCCCTCCAATATTCCACTTCTAACATTTGCATTTTATGACTTACCCACCAACATTCGACTGCTAACAGTTGAATGTTAGGACTTAACCTCCAACATTCGACTGCTGAAGATTGTATGTTATGACTTAACCTCCTTTATTTTACAGCTAACTGATGTAATGTTTTACTTACCCTGCAACACTCGCTTGTGAACACGTGTGTTTTTTTTTTTTACTTACTCTTTCTTCTTCAACTGCTAACATTTATATTTTATGACTTATCCGTTAACATTCGATTGCTAACAGTAATAATTTATGACTTACCCTCCAACATTCCACTTCTAACAGTTGTATTTTATGACATACCCTCCAACATTAAATTGCTAACAGTTGTAATTTATTACTCACCCACCAACATTCGACTGCTAACAGTTGAATGCTATGACTTACCCCTCAACAATCGACTGCTAACAATTGTATTTTATGACTTCACCTCCTTCATTTGACTGCTAACTGTTGTAATTGTTTACTTACCCTCCAACATTCGCTTGTGAATGTGTGTGTGTGTTTATTTACTTACTGTGATCGCCTGATGCGACACAAGATAGTGATAATATTGCACAAGATAGTGGTGTCACCAATACCGGTGGGTCATAGAATTTGGAAGAGAGTTAATTCACCAGGATATATTTAAAACAGCTTGAAAGTTAAAGCTGTGAACCCGATTTGTTTCGGCCCCATAAACTCTACCTCAACTTTCGTTGTTCTGTAGCTTTCTTTCGGGTCGAGGAAGGCTAACGGTAATCTATACGTGAGTTCAAGCTGTCAGGAAACAACAGATGCCACATAGTTTATAGGTGCAGACGAGATCAGAAATAAACTGAGGCTGTCAAGAAACAATAGTAGATACCAATGCTGGCAGATTTATAATAGTGGGAAATGCATGAACTAAGTAACAGAGCATTAACCTTAGATTAGGTCGTGGCGAGCTAAAATAAACTGATAGAGACTAATTAAATATGCAGAGTAGGGGATGCTGATTGGATAAGTCCCTCGCGGGATGCGTGGAAATGTCCGCGTGACTTAGGTCGCGAAGCAGCGCCAGCATCGGGAGAAAATATATATTCGGCGAAATCGAGTCAGTTGAAGAGTAGAACAAGAGAGCTTTGGCAGTAGGGTTCAAGGAGCCTGAGAGATTGGCTCTGGCTCAGCTCGGATTGATGAGTTCGGAACTTCGGCGATGGTGATGTCAATATCCCATGCTGTTTAGTGTCCAGGGAGATGAGGAGGCAGTATTGAGACGGAAAGATGTCCTTATCAAAGTTCCGTCTGGATCAACCGGGAAAAGAAGATGATCAAAGGATCTGTGGACCAATTTATCCCAGGCAGATAGGCCTGACGGAATTGAACACTTATTCCGAGGATCACAAAATGGCGTGCAGGCTGTGTGAGTAGAACTGCTAGCTAAAGGAACCGCTCATAAGTTGCAGATGATAGCTAACGTTAGATAGGACAAACGCAAGCCAGAGATACTGCGGTCGGAATCACACAGGAGACTAAGGTCAAACATGACTGGAAAACGTCCTGGTGGAATCCACGACAAGCGATTGATTGGGCAGAGACAAATGAAAGCCAGAAGGTCAACCAAAGATCAAATGAATGACAGAAACGAATGTAAGTTGACATAAGGCATTGTTAGAATATTCGCTAGATTATAATAAGGTTACGTACCTTGGTTTAAAAAGCTATAGCAAACTACTGTAGGTGAACTTACAAAGTAATCATGAACAACCGACGAATGCTAGGTTTGACTGCGGCGTCCTGCAAAGGACCCACATCTGACTAGCTAGGTAACTATAATAGCAGTCTAAACGTTAACCCGCTAAGAAATGACCATCCGGCAAATGTCAGGACTGAATGAGACGTCCTGTAAAGGACCCATATCTAACTGGCTGAACTAGAGTGATGGGAGTCAAATTAATCTATTAGATGGGCAGAGTGTAGATAAGCTAAATATATATAAAATGGGCCATTCGTTATACAACAATTATATGCACTAGCAGGCTGGTATCTGATTGAAGATCTGGGCAATATCGAGGCAAAAGGGCACCCGCTTCAGACAGAAACAAACACAGCAAATGGTAAGAAGAAAGTACGAAGGCACTCGCGGTCACTAGGTCCACACCAAATAATGAGACCAGATGACGACAGCAGGTAAACGGACTAAACTCCGGAACAGGTCTGTGAAGGGAGGAATGCGTGTCTTTTGTTCGCTGGACAGGGGTGAAGCGGGGTCTCGTTTTGTGTTGTTGGGTAGTTAAGAGGGCCTGGCGAGGTACAGGCGGTGAGTTCAAATCTTCACGAAAGTCCGGGTAAATGGTTTAAATACTTTTAGATTTAATTTGACTGTAGACGGCGTACTGGGAGATAGGAAAATAACAAATTTTTTTTGCGTATCCCTTACGGGACGTTGCAGTCAACACCAGCATTTGCAGCTGCTGTTGATGTACTAGGCAAGTGTTACGTTCAGTAGTTTGCCATTGCTTTCTGAACGACCGGCTCCTATACCTTTTTCGAAAAAACCAGCACCGCCGTGTTTCGAACCCGGGTATACGGGCTCACAAACCGCGTTCGCAAGCCCTTAGCCACAGAGACCGACATAATAACAAATATATATAACAAATAATAACAATAACAACGTTAGCTAAATGTATGTAGACGATAGATTGTTGTGTTTGCAATATTGTTGTTAATTTATGTTATGGCTAAGATATGTGTAGTAATAATGGTGATACATAATGCTTCTACTTCTTCTTTCGTTCGCCTGAACTATGTTTATAACTGCAATGTTGTCTCTTGTATGAATCTAACAGTCTTTTTTAGTTCATTCAGCGGTCCATAGAGTTTATCTTCCACTGTTGTCTCTCTAGGCCAGAAGGTTCGCCTGGATGTGTTGTAGTTTGGGCAATCCTGGAGTATGTGCTCTGCTGTCTGCGACGCCAAACCACATGTGCACATGGCTGAGTCACCAATCTTGAATTTTGTATACATGTGGTTGCGTAATCTATTGTGTCCTGTTCTGAGGCGCAGAAGAATGACCTGTTCTGGATCTGTCCATAACGTGGTAGTCGTCTTGAGTAAGGTTTGGTGGCCTTTCTGATTGATTTGATCATTCTTTTCTTTTGGTGGTATGTAATAGGGCACATCAGGTTGTTCTTCTTTTGCTCCTTCCTTAGCCAATCGATCAGCTCTGTCGTTTCCGGGGACTCCACAGTGGGATGGTATCCACTGTATGGTGATCTTACGCTGACTGCTAAGTTCAGAAAGTAGTGTCCTCAGAACTGGCAATTTCCCAGACAGGAGCGCCTCTATTACGGATTTTGCATCTGTCAATATCACTGCAGGTTGTGTACCATGGCTGGTATTTTGTAATTTCTCTGTGGCTATCTTGATTGCCTCAATTTCAGCATCATAGTTATGGCAGTACTTTCCTGTTGGAATTCTGGCCGTGTCTCTAGTATTATTTGGGTATTCTATGTACACTCCCGCTCCTCCATTTCGAACATCATTTTGTGCTGACCCATCTGTGTAGACTCGGATCCAGAGGTCCTGTGGGTATTCGTCATCAAGGAAGCTGAGAGTGGCTGTTCTGCGCTGTACACTGTTCTGTTCTTCCTTGTCCAATATTCCTCTCACTTTTGACTGGATTTGTAGCGATATTCTATGCTCATCTTTCCACGGGTTCGCTCTGGAATAGTTGTCAGGGGGATACCAACTGTGGGAAGATCGATGGATTCTCTGCAGAGTTGTTTGGCCTGGTGGATGAAACTACTTCTTTTCAACCGCCCCATAGCTAAGTTTTCAAATCGGTTCTTCATAGGGTGGCCTGGCAAGCTGAGAAACTTTTCTGCTTGTATTAGTGTTTTTGTATCTCTGCGTTCTCTTAAAGCTTGTGTCCTCCCCATTTTCTCCATTGCTACTATAGGGGTTGATCTCATCCCTCCTGTGATGACTCTAAGAGCTTGATTTTGCACCTTGTCCAGCTCCTGCAATGTAGTTTTTGATGCTGAACATGACGCAGTTGACCCGTATTCCAAGTGTGGTCGTATGCTCTGTTGGTAAACTTTGCTAAGTATTTTCCCACTGGCTCCCCACGTGGTTCCAGTTAGCTTTCTCAGGATGGCAATTTTCCTTCTGGCTTTTGCTACTGCTTTTTTGATGTGTTTTCTCCATGTCAGCCTGTCGTCAAATGTTACACCAAGGTATGTTAGGTTCCTTATCTTCTCTTAGGGGTGTTCCATTTATCTGAATGCTCCCTGCCTTTTGTTTCGGAGAAAGGGTAAATAGAGTGGTGCTGCACTTGTCAGTGTTTATGCTGATACACCATCTATCCGCCCATACAACAAATGTATCTACAGCTCTCTGTAGCAATATGGTGGCCACTGATGCATGTTCATTTGCGCTCCACAAAACCAGGTCATCAGCGTACATTGCCGCTTTAATTCCGTCGGGTAGATTAGCAACAAGATCATTGATGAAGATTAGAAAAAGTGTTGGGGACAGGACTCCGCCCTGGGGAACACCGTGACGCAATAGAACTTTCTTGCTCTTGAGACCGTCTATCTGTACTCGGGCTCTTCTGTTGTGCAAGTATTCTTTTACCCATTTGAACATTCTTCCATTGACTTTACAGTTTCTCAGTTTCTTCATCAGACCCTCTTTCCAGACTTTGTCAAAGGCTTTCTTCAGATCTATCCAAGCCGCAAGTACCAGCTTCTTCTCTTGGAATGCATCCTCAACTTCTTGAGAGAGGTAGGTTGTCTGATCTTCCGTAGAGTAGCACATGCCTAAAGGCAGCCTGTTGTGGCACAAGGATGTTTTCACTTTCAATGTACCACTGTAGTCTGTGATTGATGACGCGTTCCATTGTTTTGCAGAGACAACTGGTGAGGCTAATGGGTCTGTAGCTGGAGGCAATGGAACTGTCTTTCCCAGATTTTAGGAGGGTATCATGATTGCTTCTCTCCAGACTTGTGGAACACTGCCTAAGGTCCATGTATTATTAAAGATCTGTAGCAACTTTGCTTTGGCCTCTGTTCCTAGGTTCCTGATCATTTCATTGGAGATACCATCAGCTCCTGGTGATTTTCTCATTTTCAGTTTTGATATGGCTAGCTCCAGTTCACTGAATGTGATAGGTGTCTCCATAACCTCATGTACAATTTCCTTCTGTCCTGTATTTTGCCATTTCTCTCGAATCTCTGTTGTTTCTCTGGACTAATTTCAATATTGTTATCTTGTGCGAATGAGTCCGCAAAATGGTCAGCTGCTTGCTTTCCTGTTAAAATTTTCCGTCTTTATGTAGCGCAATTTTTGAGTTTCTCCCTGTGCCCTCATCGTTAAGCTGTTTTATTAGCCTCCATAACTTCCTTGTGTCTCTTTCAAAGTTCAGTGACTCTGTTTTCTCCTGCCAGCTTTTCCGTCTAGCCTGCAGTTGGGCCCTTTGAAATTTGGCTTTTGCGTGCTGATATTTATTGTGGTGCTCTTGGCTGGGATTGGCCTCTGCTTGTTTTCTACATACATCCACATCATTATGCAACTGTTCCAGTTCACTATTCCAGTAGGGTTTATAATGTTTACGGGCTCCTCTTGGTATTGTTTCTCGTGCTGCCTGTAGTAAGCATTTCCCAAACTCTTCAACTACTTTATTTATGTCCTTCTCAGTGTTCAGGTTTTTAACCAGTATGCTGGTGCTATGCTTGTACATTGCCCAGTCTGCTTTCTTGTAGTTCCACCTCGAGATGGTGCTGCTTTCACTTACAAACTCATTTTCTACTAGTTAGAAAGACTGACCGATGGTCACTGCCACCAAGTTGTTTCCCAACAATTCGTGTAATGTTCCACTCAAGGTGTGGTGAATAAAACGCCAGGTCAGGTGTAGTTGTAGAGTGCCATGATCTCGAGTAGAAGGTATGTGGGTCAGACGGCTTGTTAATCAGGATGAATCTATTCTCATCCTGCCAATCTTCCAATCTCTCTCCTCTCTGGTCCATGTGATCATAGCCCCAGCTCTGCGAATGGCTGTTGAAGTCGCCACACACAATCATTTTTCTTTTAATGGTAGTGTGTCCAGTGCCTGTGGGCGGTCATTTGGACAGTAGTAATTGATCAGGTGAAAGTCTGTATTGTCTGTTTTAAGTTTAAGTGCCTGACACTCAGCCCCTTCCATGTGAACTTCAATTTGGGAAGCAGGAATGTTGTTTTTGACGAGAGTCAGTATCCCACCCTTTCGCCTGTCCTTTCGGTCAGATCGGTAACACTGGTAGCCTCTGATTTTGAAGGCTATATTTTCGTTCAGGTGAGTTTCTTGCAAGCAACATACACTTACATTTTCATTGGCCAAGATGTTTTATAGTTCTATTCGTTTTTTGGTGATACCCTCTGCATTCCAGTGCATTATTTTAAGTCTTTGTTTGGTACGGCCAGACGGTCTATTGTCAGGCCCTCTGGCTCCGCTGGACATCTGAGATGGACCTCCATTTTTTGTGGTTAGACCCTTACGAGGCATAAGGCCCGGCACTGCACCTGTCTGTGGGACCAGAGCAGGGTGAGCACCATAACATGTAGCAGTTGTCGACATAATTCACGGCGTTATTGCGTGGCAGCCTGATTTCTGTGGTGCGCCTCCTGGCTGGCTGCCTCCGTCTTCAGCACCTATCTTTTGCAAGAGTAGACTATGGTCTTACTCGATACACGAACACATAATCTTCCTTTTACTAGAATTTCAAAAATATAAACTTTACTTGGAAATTGATGGGCGCCACCATTTGTAACAATGACGTAAACAGGCTTCCCCGATGGCAACGCAATATCGATACATACATCTGATCAAGAAAATAGGCCAGTAAAGCCGATTATACACATTCCAGATCCCAAACGGAAACATCCACATATGGATGTATCAGAAATGGAAAACTTGAACGTTAGCACGAAAACTGTATCAATGTTACTTGAAAAATATTCAATTCATGGGTGCCGCCATTTGCACCGTGATATTGCTGATATTGCTGATAAGGCTTAATACTAGTATAGTTAAAGAAGCAATAGATGCTAGGGACTCTGTAGGTAGTGAAAGACTAAGGTTTATTTTGATATAACACAGGTATTGTTTTTATCATGTTTAAGGCATTTGCCTGGGTAAATCGACGGTACCCGAACAAACGGGCGGCTCTGAACAAGCTTAATAGGAACAAAATGATCCCTGGGTGTTCGGGCTAAGTAGATGGACCACTATAAGCCTACTAAACGATAGCTACGAGACAAAGGCTGGTGGAATTCCTAGATTATGTACTTTTCTTCAGGCGGTTAGTAGGTAGTAGTCGCCAACGGAACGCTCTTCTCTACCAGTCATATGTGCATTCCCCTAGTATCCAGTTGCATAGCCTAGTACCTATCTATCTTCGAGGTATTACACATTATATTTCTGTGATTGGTGCACGGATTACCTTATTTGATTTTCTGCATTGGTTATACATTATGCGTCTGTAACGGATGAAATGATCACCTTACTTGTTATATTGGAGATTGTCACCTTGTTATACTGTAAGAGAAATAAATATTCTTTTGAGTTGCCTTGTCATTTCGACTTGTCATTCTTGAGGTTGTGTAGGTTAGAGTAGTTAGAGACCTTGTGAGTCTGTACATCTCTTTTAGTAACCTAACATACACCACGGGACATTGATGGTGCGGTTAGAAATATAACTACTGTTCTCACGCGGAAACACGAACCTAAATCTGTCCTATCTCTTCCTCTCTCCTTATCTACATCGTTTTTCTTTTCCTCTTCCTGCTTCATCATCGCTTGTCACAAAGATAGTGAGTTGCGGCCAGGGAAACGTGTTGAGGAAACGGATCCTTAGGCTTCCTGCTATATCTCATATCCTTCCCCTCACCAAAGATAGTGAGTTGCGGGCAGGGAACGAGTTGAGGAACGGACCCTTAGGCTTTCACACTATTTTAATCATTTCCCTCAATACTTCTCTTTCCCTTCTCTCTCCTCTCCGTTCATCTCTCTCTCTCCGTCTCTCTCTTTCTTTCTCACCTTTCACATTACCCTCCATCATTTGATTGCTAACTGTTGTAATTTTCAAACGACATTCAAACGCTAGCAGAGGGGTCTGAGTGGTCTCGAGGTATGGTGTCCACCTCGAGTGCTGGAGGTCCCGTGTTCAAGCCCCTGTGAGGGCCGGGATCTTTGTTTTTTTTCACGTAAACTTCTAGTAGCAACATTTCCTCTGGTCTTTGGGTAGTATGATCGGACGCGTGTGTGTATTGTTGAGCACGCAACAAATCCCCTGGCAGTTGGAAACCGAACAAGAGTAGCCTAATGACGCTGCCGGGGCAAAATTTCGAGTTAAACATCTACCCAAGTATTTTCAGGATCCTCGACGGTGCTATGTATTTCGTGCACTGAGCTGAGATTCTCCGGACTCAGGCCTGAGTTAGAAGTAGAACGGAGCACGTATGGGTTACACCGTGTGCCGTGATATCGCTCCGTCGACTAAACTAAACTATGCCAACAGTTGCAGTTCATGACTTATCGTCAACCATTCGACTGGTAACAGATGTATTTTATTACTTGTCCTCCAACATTCGACAGCTAATAGTACTGTTTTATCACTTACCTTTCAACATTTGACTGCTAACATTGAATTATGACTTACCCCTCCAAAAATGACTGCTAACTGTTTAGTTTAATTCTGTTTGTAATTGTTTACTTACCCTCCAACATTCGCTTGTGAATGTGTGTGTGTGTTTATTTACTTACTGTGATCGCCTGATGCGACACAAGATAGTGATAATTTTGCACAAGATAGTGGTGTCCCCAATACCGGTGGGTCATAGAATTTGGAAGAGAGTTAATTCACCAGGATATATTTAAAACAGCTTGAAAGTTAAAGCTGTGAACCCGATTTGTTTCGGCCCCATAAACTCTACCTCAACTTTCGTTGTTCTGTAGCTTTCTTTCGGGTCGAGGAAGGCTAACGGTAATCTATACGTGAGTTCAAGCTGTCAGGAAACAACAGATGCCACATAGTTTATAGGTGCAGGACGAGATCAGAAATAAACTGAGGCTGTCAAGAACAATAGTAGATACCAATGCTGGCAGATTTATAATAGTGGGAAATGCATGAACTAAGTAACAGAGCATTAACCTTAGATTAGGTCGTGGCGAGCTAAAATAAACTGATAGAGACTAATTAAATATGCAGAGTAGGGGATGCTGATTGGATAAGTCCCTCGCGGGATGCGTGGAAATGTCCGCGTGACTTAGGTCGCGAAGCAGCGCCAGCATCGGGAGAAAATATATATTCGGCGAAATCGAGTCAGTTGAAGAGTAGAACAAGAGAGCTTTGGCAGTAGGGTTCAAGGAGCCTGAGAGATTGGCTCTGGCTCAGCTCGGATTGATGAGTTCGGAACTTCGGCGATGGTGATGTCAATATCCCATGCTGTTTAGTGTCCAGGGAGATGAGGAGCAGTATTGAAGACGGAAAAGATGTCCTTATCAAAGTTCCGTCTGGATCACCGGGAAAAGAAGATGATCAAAGGATCTGTGGACCAATTTATCCCAGGCAGATAGGCCTGACGGAATTGAACACTTATTCCGAGGATCACAAAATGGCGTGCAGGCTGTGTGAGTAGAACTGCTAGCTAAAGGAACCGCTCATAAGTTGCAGATGATAGCTAACGTTAAGATAGGACAAACGCAAGCCAGAGATACTGCGGTCGGAATCACACAGGAGACTAAGGTCAAACATGACTGGAAAACGTCTGGTGGAATCCACGACAAGCGATTGATTGGGCAGAGACAAATGAAAGCCAGAAGGTCAACCAAAAGATCAAATGAATGACAGAAACGAATGTAAGTTGACATAAGGCATTGTTAGAATATTCGCTAGATTATAATAAGGTTACGTACCTTGGTTTAAAAAGCTATAGCAAACTACTGTAGGTGAACTTACAAGTAATCATGAACAACCGACGAATGCTAGGTTTTGACTGCGGCGTCCTGCAAAGGACCCACATCTGACTAGCTAGGTAACTATAATAGCAGTCTAAACGTTAACCCGCTAAGAAATGACCATCCGGCAAAATGTCAGGACTGAATGAGACGTCCTGTAAAGGACCCATATCTAACTGGCTGAACTAGAGTGATGGGAGTCAAATTAATCTATTAGATGGGCAGAGTGTAGATAAGCTAAATATATATAAAATGGGCCATTCGTTATACAACAATTATATGCACTAGCAGGCTGGTATCTGATTGAAGATCTGGGCAATATCGAGGCAAAAGGGCACCCGCTTCAGACAGAAACAAACACAGCAAATGGTAAGAAGAAAGTACGAAGGCACTCGCGGTCACTAGGGTCCAACCAAATAATGAGACCAGATGACGACAGCAGGTAAACGGACTAAACTCCGGAACAGGTCTGTGAAGGGAGGAATGCGTGTCTTTTGTTCGCTGGACAGGGGTGAAGCGGGGTCTCGTTTTGTGTTGTTGGGTAGTTAAGAGGGCCTGGCGAGGTACAGGCGGTGAGTTCAAATCTTCACGAAAGTCCGGGTAAATGGTTAAATACTTTTAGATTTAATTTGACTGTAGACGGCGTACTGGGAGATAGGAAATAACAAATTTTTTTTTGCGTATCCCTTACGGGACGTTGCAGTCAACACCAGCATTTGCAGCTGCTGTTGTGTACTAGGCAAGTGTTACGTTCAGTAGTTTGCCATTGCTTTCTGAACGACCGGCTCCTATACCTTTTTCGAAAAAACCAGCACCGCCGTGTTTCGAACCCGGGTATACGGGCTCACAAACCGCGTTCGCAAGCCCTTAGCCACAGAGACCGACAGAATAACAAATATATATAACAAATAATAACAATAACAACGTTAGCTAAATGTATGTAGACGATAGATTGTTGTGTTTGCAATATTGTTGTTAATTTATGTTATGGCTAAGATATGTGTAGTAATAATGGTGATACATAATGCTTCTTCTTCTTCTTTCGTTCGCCTGAACTATGTTTATAACTGCAATGTTGTCTCTTGTATGAATCTAACAGTCTTTTTTAGTTCATTCAGCGGTCCATAGAGTTTATCTTCCACTGTTGTCTCTCTAGGCCAGAAGGTTCGCCTGGATATGTTGTAGTTTGGGCAATCCTGGAGTATGTGCTCTGCTGTCTGCGACGCCAAACCACATGTGCACATGGCTGAGTCACCAATCTTGAATTTTGTATACATGTGGTTGCGTAATCTATTGTGTCCTGTTCTGAGGCGCAGAAGAATGACCTGTTCTGGTCTGTCCATAACGTGGTAGTCGTCTTGAGTAAGGTTTGGTGGCTTTCTGATTGATTTGATCATTCTTTTCTTTTGGTGGTATGTAATGGGCACATCAGGTTGTTCTTCTTTTGCTCCTTCCTTAGCCAATCGATCAGCTCTGTCGTTTCCGGGGACTCCACAGTGGGATGGTATCCACTGTATGGTGATCTTACGCTGACTGCTAAGTTCAGAAAGTAGTGTCCTCAGAACTGGCAATTTCCCAGACAGGAGCGCCTCTATTACGGATTTTGCATCTGTCAATATCACTGCAGGTTGTGTACCATGGCTGGTATTTTGTAATTTCTCTGTGGCTATCTTGATTGCCTCAATTTCAGCATCATAGTTATGGCAGTACTTTCCTGTTGGAATTCTGGCCGTGTCTCTAGTATTATTTGGGTATTCTATGTACACTCCCGCTCCTCCATTTCGAACAGCATTTTGTGCTGACCCATCTGTGTAGACTCGGATCCAGAGGTCCTGTGGGTATTCATCATCAAGGAAGCTGAGAGTGGCTGTTCTGCGCTGTACACTGTTCTGTTCTTCCTTGTCCAATATTCCTCTCACTTTTGACTGGATTTGTAGCGATATTCTATGCTCATCTTTCCACAGGGTTCGCTCTGGAATAGTTGTCAGGGGGATACCAACTGTGGGAAGATCGATGGATTCTCTGCAGAGTCGTTTGGCCTGGTGGATAAAACTACTTCTTTTCAACCGCTCCATAGCTAGGTTTTCAAATCGGTTCTTCATAGGGTGGCCTGGCAAGCTGAGAAACTTTTCTGCTTGTATTAGTGTTTTTGTATCTCTGCGTTCTCTTAAAGCTTGTGTCCTCCCCATTTTCTCCATTGCTACTATAGGGGTTGATTTCATCCCTCCTGTGATGACTCTAAGAGCTTGATTTTGCACCTTGTCCAGCTCCTGCAATGTAGTTTTTGATGCTGAACACCACGCAGTTGACCCGTATTCCAAGTGTGGTCGTATGCTCTGTTGGTAAACTTTGCTAAGTATTTTCCCACTGGCTCCCCACGTGGTTCCAGTTAGCTTTCTCAGGATGGCAATTTTCCTTCTGGCTTTTGCTACTGATTTTTTGATGTGTTTTCTCCATGTCAGCCTGTCGTCAAATGTTACACCAAGGTATGTTAGTTCCTTATCTTCTCTTAGGGGTGTTCCATTTATCTGAATGCTCCCTGCCTTTTGTTTCGGAGAAAGGGTAAATAGAGTGGTGCTGCACTTGTCAGTGTTTATGCTGATACACCATCTATCCGCCCATGCAACAAATGTATCTACAGCTCTCTGTAGCAATATGGTGGCCACTGATGCATGTTCATTTGCGCTCCACAAAACCAGGTCATCAGCGTACATTGCCGCTTTAATTCCAGTCGGGTAGATTAGCAACAAGATCATTGATGAAGATTAGAAAAAGTGTTGGGGACAGGACTCCGCCCTGGGGAACACCGTGACGTAATAGTACTTTCTTGCTCTTGAGACCGTATATCTGTACTCGGGCTCTTCTGTTGTGCAAGTATGCTTTTACCCATTTGTACATTCTTCCATTGACTTTACAGTTTCTCAGTTTCTTCATCAGACCCTCTTTCCAGACTTTGTCAAAGGCTTTCTTCAGATCTATCCAAGCCGCAAGTACCAGCTTCTTCTCTTGGAATGCATCCTCAACTTCTTGAGAGAGGTAGGTTGTCTGATCTTCCGTAGAGTAGCACTGCCTAAAGGCAGCCTGTTGTGGCACAAGGATGTTTTCACTTTCAATGTACCACTGTAGTCTGTGATTGATGACGCGTTCCATTGTTTTGCAGAGACAACTGGTGAGGCTAATGGGTCTGTAGCTGGAGGCAATGGAACTGTCTTTCCCAGATTTTAGGAGGGGTATCATGATTGCTTCTCTCCAGACTTGTGGAACACTGCCTAAGGTCCATGTATTATTAAAGATCTGTAGCAAGCTTTGCTTTGGCCTCTGTTCCTAGGTTCCTGATCATTTCATTGGAGATACCATCAGCTCCTGGTGATTTTCTCATTTTCAGTTTTGATATGGCTAGCTCCAGTTCACTGAATGTGATAGGTGTCTCCATAACCTCATGTACAATTTCCTTCTGTCCTGTATTTTGCCATTTCTCTCGAATCTCCTGTTGTTTCTCTGGACTAATTTCAATATTGTTATCTTGTGCGAATGAGTCCGCAAAATGGTCAGCTGCTTGCTTTCCTGTTAAAATTTTTCGGTCTTTATGTAGCGCAATTTTTGAGTTTCTCTCTGTGCCCTCATCGTTAAGCTGTTTTATTAGCCTCCATAACTTCCTTGTGTCTCTTTCAAAGTTCAGTGACTCTGTTTTCTCCTGCCAGCTTTTCCGTCTAGCCTGCAGTTGGGCCCTTTGAAATTTGGACTTTTGCGTGCTGATATTTATTGTGGTGCTCTTGGCTGGGATTGGCCTCTGCTTGTTTTCTACATACATCCACATCATTATGCAACTGTTCCAGTTCACTATTCCAGTAGGGTTTATAATGTTTACGGGCTCCTCTTGGTATTGTTTCTCGTGCTGCCTGTAGTATGCATTTCCCAAACTCTTCAACTACTTTATTTATGTCCTTCTCAGTGTTCAGGTTTTTAACCAGTATGCTGGTGCGATGCTTGTACATTGCCCAGTCTGCTTTCTTGTAGTTCCACCTCGAGAGGGTGCTGCTTTCACTTACAAGCTCATTTTCTACAGTTAGAAAGACTGGCCGATGGTCACTGCCACCAAGTTGTTTCCCAACAATTCGTGTTATGTTCCACTCCAGGTCTGGTGAATAAAACGCCAGGTCAGGTGTAGTTGTAGAGTGCCATGATCTCGAGTAGAAGGTATGTGGGTCAGACGGCTTGTTAATCAGGATGAATCTATTCTCATCCTGCCTATCTTCCAATCTCTCTCCTCTCTGGTCCATGTGATCATAGCCCCAGCTCTGCGAATGGCTGTTGAAGTCGCCACACACAATCATTTTTCTTTTTATTGGTAGTGTGTCCAGTGCCTGTGGGCGGTCATTTGGACAGTAGTAATTGATCAGGTGAAAGTCTGTATTGTCTGTTTTAAGTTTAAGTGCCTGATACTCAGCCCCTTCCATGTGAACTTCAATTTGGGAAGCAGGAATGTTGTTTTTGACGAGAGTCAGTATCCCACCCTTTCGCCTGTCCTTTCGGTCAGATCGGTAACACTGGTAGCCTCTGATTTTGAAGGCTATATTTTCGTTCAGGTGAGTTTCTTGCAAGCAACATACACTTACATTTTCATTGGCCAAGATGTTTTCTAGTTCTATTCGTTTTTTGGTAATACCCTCTGCATTCCAGTGCATTATTTTAAGTCTTTGTTTGGTACGGCCAGACGGTCTATTGTCAGGCCCTCTGGCTCCGCTGGACATCTGAGATGGACCTCCATTTTTTGTGGTTAGACCCTTACGAGGCATAAGGCCCGGCACTGCACCTGTCTGTGGGACCAGAGCAGGGCGAGCACCATAACATGTAGCAGTTGTCGACATAATTCACGGCGTTATTGCATGGCAGCCTGATTTCTGTGGTGCGCCTCCTGGCTGGCTGCCTCCGTCTTCAGCACCTATCTTTTGCAAGAGTAGACTATGGTCTTACTCGATACACGAACACAGAATCTTCCTTTTACTAGAATTTCAAAAATATAAACTTTACTTGGAAATTGATGGGCGGCACCATTTGTAACAATGACGTAAACAGGCTTCCCCGATGGCAACGCAATATCGATACATACATCTGATCAAGAGAATAGGCCAGTAAAGCCGATTATACACATTCCAGATCCCAAACGGAAACACAAACATATTGATGTATCAGAAATGGAAAACTTGAACGTTAGCAAATCATCTCTTCATCACGAAAACTGTATCAATGTTACTTGAAAAATATTCAATTCATGGGTGCCGCCATTTGCACCGTGATATTGCTGATATTGCTGATAAGGCTTAATACTAGTATAGTTAAAGAAGCAATAGATGCTAGGGACTCTGTAGGTAGTGAAAGACTAAGGTTTATTTTGATATAACACTCACGGGTATTGTTTTTATCATGTTTAAGGCATTTGCCTGGGTAAATCGACGGTACCCGAACAAACGGGCGGCCTCTGAACAAGCTTAACTAGGAACAAAATGATCCCTGGGTGTTCGGGCTAAGTAGATGGACCACTAATAAGCCTACTAAACGATAGCTACGAGACAAAGGCTGGTGGAATTCCTAGATTATGTACTTTTCTTCAGGCGGTTAGTAGGTAGTAGTCGCCAACGGAACGCTCTTCTACCAGTCATATGTTGCATTCCCCTAGTATCCAGTTGCATAGCCTAGTACCTATCTATCTTCGAGGTATTACACATTATATTTCTGTGATTGGTGCACGGATTACCTTATTTGATTTTCTGCATTGGTTATACATTATGCGTCTGTAACGGATGAAATGATCACCTTACTTGTTATATTGGAGATTGTCACCTTGTTATACTGTAAGAGGAAATAAATATTCTTTTGAGTTGCCTTTCATTTCGACTTGTCATTCTGAGGTTGTGTAGGTTAGAGTAGTTTAGAGACCTTGTGAGTCTGTACATCTCTTTTATAACCTAACATACACCACGGGACATTGATGGTGCGGTAGAAATATAACTACTGTTCTCACGCGGAAACACGAACCTAAATCTGTCCTATCTCTTCCTCTCTTCCTTTATCTACATCGTTTTTCTTTTCTCTTCCTGCTTCATCATCCCTTGTCACCAAAGATAGTGAGTTGCGGCCAGGGAACGTGTTGAGGAACGGATCCTTAGGCTTCCTGCTATATCTCATATCCTTCCCCTCACCAAAGATAGTGAGTTGCGGGCAGGGAACGAGTTGAGGAACGGACCCTTAGGCTTCACACTATTTTAATCATTTCCCTCAATACTTCTCTTTCCCTTCTCTCTCTCCTCCGTTCATCTCTCTCTCTCCGTCTCTCTCTTTCTTTCTCACCCTTTCACATTACCCTCCATCATTTGATTGCTAACTGTTGTAATTTTCAAACGACATTCAAACGCTAGCAGAGGGGTCTGAGTGGTCTCGAGGTATGGTGTCCACCTCGAGTGCTGGAGGTCCCGTGTTCAAGCCCCTGTGAGGGCCGGGATCTTTGTTTTTTTTCACGTAAACTTCTAGTAGCAACATTTCCTCTGGTCTTTGGGTAGTATGATCGGACGCGTGTGTGTATTGTTGAGCACGCAACAAATCCCCTGGCAGTTGGAAACCGAACAAGAGTAGCCTAATGACGCTGCCGGGGCAAAATTTCGAGTTAAACATCTACCCAAGTATTTTCAGGATCCTCGACGGTGCTATGTATTTCGTGCACTGAGCTGAGATTCTCCGGACTCAGGCCTGAGTTAGAAGTAGAACGGAGCACGTATGGGTTACACCCGTGTGCCGTGATATCGCTCCGTCGACTAAACTAAACTATGCCAACAGTTGCAGTTCATGACTTATCGTCAACCATTCGACTGGTAACAGATGTATTTTATTACTTGTCCTCCAACATTCGACAGCTAATAGTACTGTTTTATCACTTACCTTTCAACATTTGACTGCTAACTGTTACATTTTATGACTTATCCACCAAACTTCGACTGCTAACAGTTGTGTTTTATCACTTACCCTCCAATACTGTTATGACAAAATTGGTATTTTACAACTTACCTATCGTACTCGAGTTTAGACTTAAACCCATCCTTGTTTTCATCAGCTTTGTAGTACTCCAGGAGAATATCAGTGAACGTGACGTTTCCGCTTTTGTCTGTGTCAAGGAATTTAATCAGTTCAGATTCATAGTCTGGGGATTAGTAAACAGAGAACGCAAATTGTGAAAGCAGGAACGGACTTGAAGGCAGTAAGTAGATTGTGAACGGACTTGAAGAAAATTAAGTACATTGTTAACGGACTTGAAGCACTTCAAGTAAATTGCGAGACTCCAAACAGAGGGTGTGTACAAAGCTGAGGCTTTGCATATAATCAGAAAGGATTTACTAGTACTTCACAATACTGTAAAATCGTATGACTGTCAAATACTGTAAACGACTTGCCCATCCGCTGAGGTAGACCAGGGCTACTGACGTGAACATCAGCTAGACCTAACGGCGCTGCCCGGGCAAAATTTCGAGTTAAAAATCTACCCAAAGTATTTCAGGATCCTCGCCGATGCAACGGAGTTCGTGCATTGAGCTGAGTTTCTCCAGACTCAGGTTTGAGTTAAGAGGAAAACTGAGCACTTATGGGTTAAACCGTGTGCCGTGATGTTGATCCAACGACTAAAACTAAAACTAAAAACATCAGCTAGACCAGGGCTCCTGACTTGAACATCAGCAAGACCGGGGTTACAGACTTGCCCATCAGCTAGAACAGGGATACAGACTTGCCCATCAGCTAGAACAGGGATACAGACTTGCCCACCAGCTAGAACAGGGATACAGACTTGCCCACAAGCTAGACCAGGGATACAGACTTGCCCATCAGCTAGAACAGGGATACAGACTTACCCATCAGAAAAGCTAGAACTGTGGTTACAGCACTTTACTGCTGATTATTACACCAGCGGTTAGCCATCATCATCATCATCATCATCATCATCATCATCATCATCATCATCATCATCATCATCATCATCATCATCATCATCATCATCATCATTATCATTCTCCATTATCATCATCACCATCATTCTCCATCATCGTTATCATCATCCTCATCATAATTATCATTCTCCATCACCATCATCATCATCACCATAGTTATGCACCATTAACATAACACTTATTCTCCATCATCATCATCATTATCATCAGCATTCTCCATCATCATCATCAATATCATCGTCATTATTCTCCATCATCATCGTCATTCTCCATCACCATCGCCATCATCATTATCATCAGGATTCTCCATCATCACCATTTTCCATCATTATTCTCATTATTATTATTATTCTCCATCATCATCATGAGCACCATGCAGCAGAACCTTGCTTTTATCACAACCCGCTGGAATATTCTTAGTCCACCCCCAGTTCATCTCTTCACAATATCTTAAACGTGATGTGATTATCAGCGAGCTGGCCCATCTCCGCTTCTTTTCAATAACACTGCATTCCAATATACAGTTCCTGACTTTTATGCAAGACTTTTACATATTAAATTATGAGTAATGTGTTGATTCGTAGACAGACACGAGTATTGTAAATTAATACAAACGCATGCATTGACGCGGAAGATCAGGTACTTACTTGACCTAGGTACAGGGAGTTAAGTTTTGCACGGAGATAAAATCCGTGTTTCATTATGACTGCCCTTTGTATGCTTCAGTTAGAACCAATATTGTGTATATTTTTAGTGTGGCCCAACAAAGGTATATTTGTCAAGATCTTGGAGATCGCCATCAGTGTGTAACGATGGAGATAAAGCAAGAGTGAAGAAAATTATCGCCCAGGATGTAAAAATGACAGTTGCGGAGATAACTTTGCAGTAAAACTGAAGGAACAATTGATATCATTTGATAAAACAGACTAACCGTGAGGACAATGTCCTACACAATGTCCTGGTTCGCTGACACCTGTCAAGCCAAGAGCAGATACATCTGGAGGAATAGCCACAGTGACTGTTACCACAGGTGCCCTATTGAAATGCGATCTGTGTTGTGACAACAGTTATCGGACAGTACAATGCAAAACTCCTTTGCAAACTAAGAAGGCTGCGGCGTGAAACAGGTGGACATTACGCACTCAAATTTGTTTTGTTGCTTCAAGACAATGCGCTCTCTAACAAAGAACTACATCGGCTTTTGCAGCTACCAACCGAGAATTTGAACACTGAAATGCTTCCACATCCATTATATTCGCTGGATTTAGCTGTCTCTTTAGGGGGCTGCGTGGTCTCGAGGTATGGTGTCTGCCTCGAGTGCTGGAGGTTCCCGCGGTTCCCGAGCCGCGGTGATGCCGGGATTTTTTTTCGTGGACTTCTAGTAATAAATTTCCCCTGGTCTCTGGGTAGTGAGATCGGACGCTCGTGTGTATTGTAGCGCACGTAAAAAATCCCCTGGCAGTTGGAAATCGAAAAAGAGTAGCCTAACGGCGCTGCCCGGGCAAAATTTCGAGTTAAAAATCTACTCAAAGTACTTCAGGATCCTCGCCGGTGCTACAGAGTTAGTGCACTGAGCTGAGTTTCTCCAGACTCAGGTTTGAGTTATGAGGAGAACGGAGCACTTATGGGTTGCACCCGTGTGCCGTGATGTTGATCCATCGACTACACTAAACTAGCTCTCTCGGATATTTTTTTGTCTTAAGTTTATAACTCTCAAAAACGAGTAGCTCAAAGGCAATAATTTCAGTTTCAGTTCTCAACATGTATTTATCTATGATATGTTCTTCTTAATCAGGGCTTAATAGGCTGATATTGGCTTACTCCATTTTCAACTCTGTTGGCAGCTTGTTGTTTCCAATATATGTTTTTTACCAAGTCTAAGGTCTTTTTCATAAATTTGTAGATCTTCAAGCATCCTTATCATGTTGACATGTCTCACTTTATCGAAAGCCTTTGTGTAGTCAATAAAGCAAAGGTGTAGATCTTTGTTTACATCTAAAGAACGTTCGATTACAGTTCTCAGTATATACACAGCATTTACTGAACCCTTGCGTTCTACAAACCCACATTGTTCTTCTCCTATTTCAGGTTCTATTTTCATCCTAACTCTTTGCTTGATAATTCTTAGCAAAATCTTCGTGATGTGACTCATTATACTAATTGTTCGATGTTGACCACATTCCAAGGCTCCTGATTTCTTTGGGATTGCAATAAATACAGAATTACGTAACTCCTGGGGTATATTTCCAGTATCATATATTGTATTAAGCAGACTGGTAACTTTATCTATCCCATATTCTTCTAAAGCATTAATCATTTCTGTTGTGATGCTGTCTGAACCAGGGGTCTTGCCAGATTAATTATGGTTAAAAGCATTCTGAACCTCCATCCACATAATTGCTAGTCCTTCATTATTATTTTGAACATCACACTGTTCGTCTCTGTTATTGTCATAAAGGTTTTTCACGTAATCTGATCATTCATGTAAGATCTGATCTTTTTCTATTAAGACTTTTCCATCTTTTGTCTTTAGGCAGCCTGCTGATGTACGTGTTGTTTGATTAGTAAGCTCCTGAATTCTTTTGTGCATTAGTTTCGCATTTTTACTGTTGTGTTGTTTTTCAATTTCTCTGCAATTTTTCTCAAGCCATTAATCTTTTGTCTCCTTACATAAAATTCTGACTTTTCTGTGAATTTCTTCATATTTGGCAGGATTATTTTTGTTCTGTCTTCTTGTTTCCATTAGTTGTAAAATTTCTTCAGTCATCCATGTCTTACGGCCCACTTTCTTTACTTTTGGAATAGTTTTTTTTCCGCTGCACAACTGATTGAGTTCTTCAGCATTTCCCATTGATCATCTACATCTTGAAATATGATCTCTAGATCAGACAATAAATCAACTTTGTTCTTTACTTCTATGTTAAAATTATCATGTATTTCTTTGTCAGTTTTCAATTTGCACAAGTCATATTTAGGGTTTCCGGCTGTATACTTGACTTTCTTTAACTTTACCCTCAATGTTCTTGTAATTAATCTGTGATCACTTTAACAGCCTGCATTTGGAACTGTTGGTACGTCTGTAAACGCATTTCGAAACCTTTTTCTAATCAGGATGTAATCTATCTGGTTTTTAATTCCTGCTGTCTGGACTCCTCCATGTCCATAATCTTCTAGGATGCTGCTTAAACCAGGTGTTTCCTATAACCATTTCTTGTTCTTTTGCCCATTCTACAAGTCTGTATCCTCTTTCATTTCTCTCTCCCAAACCATGGTTGCCTACACTGCATTCATCACTTTGCTTTCCTATTTTTTGCGTGGAAATCACCCATTATGATATTTATTTCTGATTTTTTACAGTTCTTCAAAGCAGACTCCATGTCATTATAAAATTCCTCTACACTTTCTTCACTGCATTCACTTGTTGGGGCATATACTTGAATGACATTTATTTTAAAAGGTCTTCCGTTTAATTTTACTAATAGAACTCTGCTAACACAGCCCGATATCCTTTGACAAAATTTGATGTTTGCTTATCTAATATAATGGCTACACCTCTTTGTTGTTCTTCTACCCCAGAGTAAATAATATAACAATCCTTTCCTGTCCTATCCCTGCTCCTTTCCACCTCGTTTCCGATATTCCTAATATGTTAATCTTCTCTCTCTCCATTTCTTTTTTGATGTTTCAAAATTTTCCATCTGCATTCATTGTTCTAACATTCCAAGTTCCTACTTTCAATGATATTAATCTTTTGCACCTAGTAGCCTGCTGACGGTCTGGAGTCACCTGGTGCGCATAACTATCCCTACCGGGCGAGGCTGCTCCTATGGAGCATCCATTTACGCCGTTTCTCTGATTATCGATGAGTCCACACAACATGATTTTCTTGGCATCTGTAAAGAAGGTAGTTTGCTATTGCTTTCCTACCTAGCAGTGATCATACTGGTCAGTGACCGTAGCCATTGTCTCCTCAAAAAAGAGATCCTCTGCCTACCGTCGATGAAGGTGGAGCCATAACCTACAACTATCTGTCGGCTGCTTTCCATCTTCATTCCACCACCTGCACCCATGGCTTCACGTAACCCTGATCGGGGGGCTAAACGGGTACTCCACCTTGCCCAAGGGTGTCCCGTAGGCTAGCGGAGGGAAGGAGGCGCCTTACTTCTCCTTTGATAGGGTATACCCCTACCCCGCTACCCATACTTCAAGATGCAAGTAAACAATTGTTGTGGTACTATCTTGCATTGGGTGAGAGTACCGATGTACATGATACTGTCCAATTATTGATGATATTTATACGTGGAATAAACACTTCTTTCAAACTCACTAAAGAGTTACTGGAATTTGAGTCACTCAAAGGCACAACCACAGGCCATGATATATTCAATGCTGTTACTAATTGATTTGAAAGAACTGGTTTGGTTTGGAACAAGATGGCAAGTGTTACAACTGACGGAGCTCGTGCTTTGACTGAAAAAAAATGTTGGTCTGGTAAAGTTTATAAGTGATAAGACTAAAGCAAACTATCCAGACCACACATTATTACCATTTTATTGTGTGATTCATCAGGAAAGTCTGTGTAAAACTGTTTTGAATATCAAGCATGTTATTGACCCAGTTTTCGGTGTCATTAACCTCATCAGATCAAGAGGACTTAATCACAGACAGCTCAAGGTATTACTTGACGATTTGGAAACTGAACATTCCGATGTCCTGTACCACATCAGTGTTCGATGGCTAAGTCTCGGCAAGGTGTTGAAGCGATGGTGGGACCTCAGAGAAGAAATAGTGATGTTCCTAGAGATGAAGGGCATTACATGTGACTTTAATACTAACATTGTCAATAAAGAGTGGAAGTTAGACTTTTTTTTTACCATTGAAATTATGGAAAAATTAAATGAACTGAATGTCAAACTTCAGGGCAATGGTGTGTTGGCACATGAATTGTATGTACATGTAAAATCATTTCAGGCAAAAATCTCACTGTTCTCCAGACAAGCAAGTGAAAAAAAGATTGTATCACTTCCCTTTGCTAAAACAAGAAACCATTTCTAGTGAAATGACTGAAAAGTACAAAGCCCAATTAGATGCATTGATTGAAGAATTTGGAGGGAGATTCCAAGATTTCAAGAACTTTGAGCCACAGTTCAATATCCTCATTTACCCTTTTAGTGCAGAAGCTGATACAGCCACAGAAGACATACAGTTGGATCTGCTTGAATTACATGCAGATCATGACCTGAAAGAGAAATTCAAGTCAGATGGTTTGCTGGATTTCTATGGATCTTTATCACAAGAATTATTTCCCAACTTGAAAAACTTTGCAGCTAAACTTTTATCATTGTTTGGATCAACATACATTTGCGAACAAGTATTCTCTTGATTGAAGATCAACCAATCTAAGAATAGGTCTTTCTTGTCAGACTGCAACTTGCATGCTGTCATGCGAATTTCAACAAGTAAATTTGCTCCAGATTTCAAGAATATTGTTAAAAAGTGCAAGCAGTTAAATAATCTCATTAGAAATCAACAATTATAGTGACAATGTAGTCGGTTTATGTCTACATTAAAGCTATTGATAGATAATAAAGAATATTTGTTATAATAACAAATTGTAAAATCTTGTTAACAAATTAGTAAACGTTTTTGTCCATATTGTCAAATATATATATATATATATATATATATATATATATATATATATATATATATATATATATATATATATATATATATGCAGCCTCCCAATTGCTTTACATTTGTCAATGCGGCCCTATGCACAAAAAGTTTGCCAACCCCTGTAATAGAACATTATACAACATTTTAACACACGGATTACCAAAAGTGACTTATGAGACACATCCCCTGCCCACCACACAACCCCCATATAAAAAGTCCACCCATCAGTTAGTTAGTTAGTTAGTTAGTTAGTCAAGGTTTCAACTTCACCGCAATATGTCGTCCCCATTATGCTCCGTTCCTGTGCCAGTGAATTCACACAAAATGATCCCCACTGTCCAATGTGAAAAGTGGAACAGACAGGAGTCTCGGCAATTCAAAAGCCCGCACAGGTACACTGTGCATAATGCCACCACCAGAATGCCAACATAAAAGTCCTCCACGGAAACCACAGTTCATCGTCGATGGAATCGGCAGTCACCAGAAAGACCTCATTGACAAGGATTTTCACACATGGCTCAGTCTCTATCCGCAGGGCGATCCGCCGAAAGCGTCGCATAAAACACGAACTCCGCAGCTCCAGCGACGACTCCCAGTAGTCTCCTGAAAAATACACTTGTGAACCGACAATGATAATCAGTCAATTCCGCAACAGCCTGTAGCTATTGTTCCGAACATGCAGGTCACTGTACAAACAAAAGCGGCGATGTAAAAGCATTCTACATGAATATCACAGCTCACAGTGTCGCGCCAAGCACTCGCTCAGTAGCACGGCGACGGCACCATATACTACCAGTCCAACATGAAGAAAATGCGACATGTAAACCGCAGACACAACGATAAAAACTCCAGAGGTCGTGGCGGTTCAATGCCTAACCACCATGCTGGTTATCGGAACAGCCCACGCAACTCACTCCAACTCACACACATTCCTTAACCCACCCACACATGCGCCTCAACCACCAAGCCAAACACACATCCTTCTACTCACAACCCCCCCCCCCCCCCCCCCACCAACCACACACATATCCCGCACCCACCTACACACACATCCCCCTCCCACACATCCCCCACCACACATCCTCCACCCACACAATATCCCCCACCCACCCACACACACACACATCCTCCACCCACACACACACACACATCCTCCACCCACACACATCTTCCATGTCCCTAAACCTAGGATAGACTTATATAAAACAAGCTTAGCATACTCTGCCGCTCAGTTGTGGAACAATCTTCCACAAGAAATCAAAGACACCACCAATCATGATACATACATTCGCAACCTGTTTGAACACTACCTTAGTACAGACTACATGCCCCCATAACAAACAACACAAAAAAGACAATAATGGTAACTTATCTCAAACGACAACTAGCCAAAAAACATTCCCTTATGTATGGCACGTTACACCCTCCTTAGGTATTAATAATGCCCCTGTTAAACACTGCCTCAGTGAGTCATTTGTTATTGATTATTTTTCATGCGTTTTAATGTTCTTTTGTTGTCAAAAGTTGCTTCATAAGTGATGTTGAATGAAAGAATGTATGAGAGGAAATAGAGAAGAAGGGCAGAATGTCAGACGGGCCTGCGTGCCCAATTCTTAACCCTTTGAAAATAAAGACTTATTATTATTATTATTATTATTATTATTATTATTATTATTCCCACCCATCCCCCGACCCATAATATTCACCCACCCACACCTGCCTCCACCTACCCGCCCCAATCACGCAACCCCCACCCACACACACATCCCCACCATCCCATACACACCGTACCCACACACACACGCATCCCTCACCCAATCACACATCCACCACCATGCACACACATCTCGCCACACACACGTGTTTCCCCATAAACATCCCTCCCCCACAGACCCTCGACACATACACACATCCCCATCCATCCACACACATCTCTTACCCACACACTCTCCACCACCCATACATACATCCCTCACCCATCCACCCATACCTCCCCACCCACAAACACATACATCCTCCACACACAAACATCTCCCCAGAAGAAGTGGAAGAAGAATACGATTTAACATATAGTTCAATGCTGGTAACATATAGTTCAATGTGTCTGGTCTAGTCTCCATTGTTAGCTTAAATACATTGACTTTATAAGTGCAAAGCGATGTGTACGTATAGCGACATCCAATTAAATTTCAATGCAATCAGACAACAGAACAACTCGAATACACCACACCAACAACAGCACTGAAACATACCTACGAAAGCTGGTGCGATGGACGGAGCCACCTGTTGGACTTCCTCCACAGTTATGTTCTGGTCCTTGTTCACATCGAATGTCTGGTCAAATGACACAATGACAACTGTAACCACTTTATGCCATTTGTGCATCATTACGTGTGTAAAGTAAAAGATACAATTAACATGTTCACGCCTTTAGGCGCATCGGTCTGGATGCGTGTTTGTATGGACCAGTCACATGTTAGGGGAGGAGGACAGTACCAGTTCTGCCACCTTTACTTCCAAAGATATTCTTGGTACCAAGTTTACACAGGTCTATTTTTAAAATTCCGAATTCGCCAAGCGATTGGAACCTATGACCAAAAGGTCAGCAGGTGAGCGTCTAGCCATTATTCTCCCCAGGTTTCCGGTATTAAAATATAACATAACACTAAGTGAACAACATGTCTAGAAATATCACTTGTAACGTCTTCATGTTAGTTGCAATTTAAAAGATAGCAAAACATTATGCGAAACATTTCTAGAAAGAAAGAAATGCATATATAGCAGGAATAATACAATATTATTTGTCGCTGCTAAATTATAATGCCTAAAATGTTGTTGAAGGAAATCATGCACACACTGATGTTTATAATAGATAATACGGCATATCTGACGAACATACAAAGGTAGACGAATGGGAAAATGTAGTAGGAGACAAAAATGAAGGAGAGAAACGAATATCAAAGTGAAATAGAGAGAGAGAGAGAGAGAGAGAGAGAGAGAGAGAGAGAGAGAGAGAGAGAGAGAGAGAGAGAGAGAGCGCTAGAGAGAGAGTCAGAGACAGACACAGAGACAGAGACAGAGCGACACACACACACACACACACACGCAAACACACAGAGACAGAGAGACAGAGAGAGAGAGAGACAGAGAGAGAGGCATACAAAGACAGATGGATACAGAATAAATACACACGGACACACAAGCACACGTACACACACACATGCACACACACGGCTACATACACACATACACTGACACACACGCAGAAACACGGACACACATACATGGACACACACACATGAGCACACACAAATTGACACACCCAGACACATGGACACACACATAGGTACTCACACTAACACCCATTGGCACATACGCACATGGAAACACAGCCACACACATGGACACACACACACACACACATGAGCACACACTAACACACATGGACAAACACCAACACACAAGAACATATACACACATGGATACACACATGGTCACACACATAGATACTCACACTTACACCCATTGGCACACATGCACATGGAAACATAGCCACACACATTCACATACATTCACACACATTCACACACATGGACACACACCCACACACATCCACACACAAGGACAAACACATGGACACACACATGGGCACACACACACACATGGGCACTCACACACACATGGGCACACACCCATACACATCTACATACATAGACACACATCCACACACATCTACACACATGCATATACCCATACACATCTAAACACCCGGACTCGCACCCACATACATTCACACACATGGACACACGCCTACACACATGAACACACATTAACACATGGAAACACACATGGACACTCACACACACACATGGACACACACCCACACACATCCACACACATGGACACACACCCACACACATCCACACACATGGACACACACCCACACACAACTAAACAGATGGACACTCACACACACACATGGATACACAACCACACACATCCACACACATGGATACACACCCACACACATCCACACACATGGACACACACCCACACACAACTAAACAGATGGACACACACCCACATGCATCTACATACATGTACACACACACACATGGTCACACACATGGGTATTCACACTAACATAAATTGGCACACACGCACATGGAAACACAGCCACACAAATGAGCACACATACACACGAATGGACATACACACACACACACACATCCACACACATGGGCACTCACACACACATGGGCACACACCCACACACATGAACACACACCCACACACACAGACACACATGGACACACACCCACACACATGGACACACACCTACACACATGAACACACATGGATACACCCACACATTTGGACACACCCACACACATGGACACACACCCACACACATGGGCACACACCTACACACATGAACACACATGGATACACCCACACATTTGGACACACCCACACACAATGACACATACACACACGTGGACACACACCCACACCTATGGACACACACACGGACACACCCACACGCAAGGACATACTCACACACATGGACATACACACACACATGGACACACACATAGACACACCCACATACGTGAACACACATGGACACACATACACATGGACACACACACACACGTATGGACACACACATAGACACACTCACATACGTGAACACACATGGACACACACACACACACATGGACACACACACATATGGACACACACACACACGCACACATGGACACACTCACACAGTCAAGTGTGCAATCACATTGGTATATACACACACACACACATACACACACACCCATCTAAGACAGCCACATGCTACATTGAACAGTGTATCCCATTCAGTATGTAGAATTAAGACAGCCACATGCCTACACTGAACATTGTATCCTATTCAGTATGTAGAATTAAGACTACATGTCTAGAAGTTAACATTGAATCACATTAAGTACGTAGGTCTAAGGCAGTTGTATGCCTACACTGAACATTGCATGACATTAAGTATTTAGGCCTAAGACATTTGCATGCCTATATTTAACATTGTATAACATTAAGTATGTAGATCTAAGACAACTGCATGCCTACATTTTACATTGTATCACATTAAGTATGTATATTTAAGAACGATGCACGCGTACATTGAACATTGTATCACATTAAGTATGTATATTTAAGAACGATGCACGCGTACATTGAACATTGTATCACATTAAGTATGTCATCATCATCATCATCATCAAGTGCCGTGCCAGCTGGCGTAGGCGTTCATGGCTCTCCACAGATCTCGGTCTTTGGTTTTCTGGATCAACTCTGCTGCTTATATTCCTCCATGCCACCGTCTCAATCCATCCAGCATCATTTCTCTTCGTCTGCCTCTGCCTCTCTTCCCCTCGATCTTTCCAGTTGTTACGATGTTCTCCAATGCCTCTCTTCTCATCACGTGACCGAAGAAAGATGTTTGTCTCTGTCTTATTGTTGTATATAATGTTCTAGTTTCATTAGCCTGTTTCAGGCAGTCATCGTTAGTTACTCTGGCAGTCCAAGGAATTCGCAACATTCGTCTCAGGAACCACATCTCTGTTGCTTCTAATTTCTTCTTACTTTGTTCATTTACATTCCAAGATTCACTGCCATACAGCAAAACTGGTTCTACATAGCATTTCAGCACTCTCTTTCTTACATTCAGTGATAGTGACTTATTGCACAAGATACTCTTCATTTTCTGAAATGCGGCTTTTGCCTGCCCTATTCTGCTCCTAATCTCTGTTGTACATCTTCCATCTGATGTTATAAATGCCCCTAGGTATCTAAAATTATCCACTTGGTTAAGGATTTTTCCTTCTATTTCTATGTCACATTTTGGTGTCACCATTTTCTTTGATATTACCATTGTTACTGTTTTCTTGATATTCAAGGAGAGTCCTTTCCTTGCACTCTCTGTTACTACAACGTCTAATAATTGCTGTAGGTCTGTTGAATTATCCGCCACCAATACTGTGTCATCTGCATAGCGTATATTATTTATATTATAACCTCCAACTAGTATTCCTGGCATCTCTTTGATCTCTCTCATTATTACTTCGCTATACAGGGAGAAAAGATCTGGTGACAAGACACACCCCTGTCGTACTCCTAGCTTTATCTGTTCGTAACTACCCTCTTTATTTCCCATTTTAATTGCTGCTACTTGGTTCCAGTAAACATTCTTTATTATTCTTAAATCTTTTCCATCAATGTTGATATCTTCCAACATTTTAATCAGTTCATCATGTTTTACTTTATCAAATGCCTTAGTATAATCTATGAAGCACAAATATATGTCTCTCTGTTTCTCTATTGACCTTTCTATTAGTGTCCGTAATGTATAAATTGCATTGTTTGTGCCCTTTCCTTCCACAAATCCATACTGTTCTTCACTAATTTCCATTTTTATTTTCTTTTTGTTTCTTCTCATTATGATTCTGAGTAGAAGCTTAGTGATATGGTTTATGAGGTTAATTGTACGAAAATCTTCACAATCAATTGCTCCTGGTCTTTTTGGTATAGCTATAAATACAGATTTCAGCATATCACTGGGTAAATATCCACTACTGTAAATATCATTCAACATTTTGGTTAATATATCTACTCCAAATTCTCCCAACACTTCTAATTCTTCTATTGTGATTTCATCTGGCCCAGCTGTTTTTCCTTTCTTCATACGTTTCATAGCGTCAGCGACTTCTTCTTTCAGAATAGGTGGACCTTCTAAGTTACTATCTTCTGTTAATTCTTCCCTTTCTCCGTCATATAATTCTCTTATATACTCATTCCACCTCTTCATTATAGCACCTTCCTCTAATAATATCTTTCCTGTTTTTGATTTCAAACACCCTGTATTTATTCTTATTTTTCTTCCTGTAAGCTCACTGATTTGTCTGTACATATTTTTTGTATCATTAATGGAATTTAATTCAATTTTTTTGCATTGCTCGTTTAACCAACTTTCTTTAGCCTTCCCACATTTATCTTTTATTTCTTTATTTATCTTAGCGTATTCTTGTTTGTCATTTTTACTCTGTTTTCTTTTGTCCATCAGTTTTAAGATTTCTTCATTCATCCATTTTTTCTTAGCTATTTTGCCTCTCTCCGGTAATACTTCTTTGCTAGTTTGATGAATGGAGTCCCTTAACATTTCCCATTGTTCATTTATATTCTGTATTTTAGCTATCGCATTGTACCTATTTTTCACAGTCACTCTGTATTGTTCTTGCAGTTCTTTATCTATTTTCAGAACCTCTTTATTAAGTCTCATGTTCTTAACCATTTTTTCCCTCTCTTTAATCTTACTTTTATTTGTCCACATAGTGGTACATGATCACTATTACAGTCAGCACCAGGCATTGTCTTTACATTAATTAAAGCATTTCTATATCTTTTATTAATTAGTATGTAGTCAATTTGGTTGCGTATTTTCTTATCAGGGCTTTTCCATGTGTACAGTCGTCTTTTATGGTGTTTAAACCATGTGTTTCCAATTATCATATCATTGATATTTGCCCATTCTATTAGCTTTTCCCCTCTTTCATTTCTTGTACCTAAACCATAATTCCCCACTACATCCTCCATTTTCCCCTTTCCTACTTTTGCATTAAAATCACCAAGTATTATTTTTATTTCTTGTGATCCAATTTGAGCCATCACCATTTCTATTTCGTCGTAAAAGTGTTGTATTTCTTCATCACTACTGCTTGTTGTTGGTGCATATACCTGTATAATATTTATGTCTATTGGTTTGCCTTTGATTTTTACCATAACTACTCTATCTGAAATACACCAGTATCCATTAATTGACTTGGCTGTTTTTTCGTCTAATATTATTCCTACACCTTTTTCATGTGTATCCCCTCCAGAATAAATTATTGTGTGATTGTCAGCTATAATTTTGCCCGATCCCTTCCATCTCATCTCACTAACGCCTAGTATATTCATTTTCATGCTATCCATCTCTCTTAGAACATTGGTCAACTTTCCTAGCTCATTTAATGTCCTAACATTCCATGTTCCTACTCTAAATTTATTTATTTTAGTTATGATTTTGCCATCAGTAGCTGGATGACGGTCTGGTGTCACCTGTGGCTCATGACTGTCCCTACCGGACGAGGATGTCCTAAGACAGCCATTAACGTCGTTCACTAACTCTGATATATGTTTTGCCATGAAGTCTTGGGAAGATAATGTGGTGGTTTCCCCTTGCCTTCCACATTCACATGGTGGTCTTTTTACCTCTGCCTTTGACAGCCATTTCCGACTGTAAGGACAAGTGAGTGCTCTGCTCTGCTCAGCTGCAGAGTTGTCCACTTATTCCGGTGGATACTCGGTCCCCAGAGCTGTGTTAGCCACACCATGGTGTGTTTCCATCCTCTACCACGGGGAGGTGCAGTTGGGATTTTCCCTTCCTAAAGTTATGGTCTATGACCAAAACTCTCCAGTACTTTTATGTAGATGCATAAAAAATGCGTACTTACAATGAATAATATAACACATTCGCCGAGCTCAACGTTGGTGTCATTGTTGAAGTCCAGTGCGCCAAACAAGACCGTCAACACATTCCTGGGGCACTCAGCAAGGGCGGTGGCCGGCAGCAGGATGAAGAATACGCACAGAAGCATCGTGTCGATCAGATTCAGTTTCACCTGAGGATGTAGACATCACCTCCATTTAGTTGTCACGAAGGTCTGGGTGGGAGGTGACATTTAGGGGGCATCAATGTCGTATTCTTTAAGCTGCCTGCCTCGTGCTTCGAAGTTTGCAGAATCGATTTAGAACTTCGTCATTCGGTTCTCGATCGCAGTTTTCTTAGAGACTCCTGGGGTTGTGTGACGATTTCGGCAGGCCGCTTTGCAATAAATGACAAGCCATTTGGGATACAAACCTGGTGCAAAAAAGTCAATGCTCTCATGTTGAAACACACTTTAATTAAATGAAGCCCATGTATTCTGTAAGCAAACCTAAGACAGAAGGCTGTGGACAGACATGGTCACCAAAGCCACGCGGCATGGGCTATAAGAAGATTGGCAGTACACGAGGCAGAAGGCTGTGGACAGACATGGTCACCAATACCACACGGCGTGGATTATACGAATAATGGAAGTATACGGAACAAAATGTTGTATACATATATAATTGCCAACGCTACATGGCATGGAATATAAAAAGATTGGTTGTACATGAGTCAGAAGTTGTGGATAGACATTTTCACCAACGCCACATGGCATGGACTATAAGAAGTTTGGCAGTACATAATACCGAGGGTTGTGGACAGACACGATCACCAACGCTACGCGGCATGGACTATAAGAAGTTTGGCAGTACATAATACCGAGGGTTGTGGACAGACACGATCACCAACGCTACGCGGCATGGACTATAAGAAGTTTGGCAGTACATAATACCGAGGGTTGTGGACAGACACGATCACCAACGCTACGCGGCATGGACTATAAGAAGTTTGGCAGTACATAATACCGAGGGTTGTGGACAGACACGATCACCAACGCTACGCGGCATGGACTATAAGAAGTTTGGCAGTACATAATACCGAGGGTTGTGGACAGACACGATCACCACCTACGCGGCATGGACTAAAAGAAGTTTGGCAGTACATAATACCGAGGATTGTTGACAGACACGATCACCAACCTACGCGGCATGGACTATAAGAAGTTTGGCAGTACATAATACCGAGGGTTGTGGACAGACACGATCACCAACCTACGCGGCATGGACTATAAGAAGTTTGGCAGTACATAATACCGAGGGTTGTTGACAGACACGATCACCAACCTACGCGGCATGGACTATAAGAAGTTTGCCAGTACATAATACCGAGGGTTGCGGACAGACACGATCACCAACCTACGCGGCATGGACTATAAGAAGTTTGGTAGTACATAATACCGAGGGTTGTGGACAGACACGATCACCAACCTACGCGGCATGGACTATAAGAAGTTTGGCAGTACATAATACCGAGGGTTGTGGACAGACACGATCACCAACCTACGCGGCATGGACTATAAGAAGTTTGGCAGTACATAATACCGAGGGTTGTGGACAGACACGATCACCAACCTACGCGGCATGGACTATAAGAAGTTTGGCAGTACATAATACCGAGGGTTGTGGACAGACACGATCACCAACCTACGCGGCATGGACTAAAAGAAGTTTGGCAGTACATAATACCGAGGGTTGTGGACAGACACGATCACCAACCTACGCGGCATGGACTATAAGAAGTTTGGCAGTACATAATACCGAGGGTTGTGGACAGACACGATCACCAACCTACGCGGCATGGACTAAAGAAGTTTGGCAGTACATAATACCGAGGGTTGTGGACAGACACGATCACCAACCTACGCGGCATGGACTAAAAGAAGTTTGGCAGTACATAATACCGAGGGTTGTGGACAGACACGATCACCAACCTACGCGGCATGGACTATAAGAAGTTTGGCAGTACATAATACCGAGGGTTGTGGACAGACACGATCACCAACCTACGCGGCATGGACTATAAGAAGTTTGGCAGTACATAATACCGAGGGTTGTGGACAGACACGATCACCAACCTACGCGGCATGGACTATAAGAAGTTTGGCAGTACATAATACCGAGGGTTGTGGACAGACACGATCACCAACCTACGCGGCATGGACTATAAGAAGTTTGGCAGTACATAATACCGAGGGTTGTGAACAGACACGATCACCAACCTACGCGGCATGGACTATAAGAAGTTTGGCAGTACATAATACCGAGGGTTGTGGATAGACACGATCACCAACCTACGCGGCATGGACTATAAGAAGTTTGGCAGTACATAATACCGAGGGCTGTGGACAGACACGATCACCAACCTACGCGGCATGGACTATAAGAAGTTTGGCAGTACATAATACCGAGGGATGTGGACAGACACGATCACCAACCTACGCGGCATGGACTATAAGAAGTTTGGCAGTACATAATACCGAGGGTTGTGGACAGACACGATCACCAACCTACGCGGCATGGACTATAAGAAGTTTGGCAGTACATAATACCGAGGGTTGTGGACAGACACGATCACCAACCTACGCGGCATGGACTATAAGAAGTTTGGCAGTACATAATACCGAGGGTTGTGGACAGACACGATCACCAACCTACGCGGCATGGACTATAGGAAGACGATGATCTAGGCTACACACTAACTCTGCCAGACAGACATAATTATCAAGATATTCCCAGATTATATTAGCGTCACGAGAAACAGTAATGCCACCAGCATCATCATGTGCCATTCCGTTAAGCGTGAGTGGCCATTGTTCGCCATCTCACGAGAACACCAGAGTCGTGTATCGACTCTCCTTGATTATGCCAAGTGACTTAGCCATCCGGGTACTTACCTTCTTGCCGCACTGTTGCACTTTTACCATTTCTTCTCATAACATGCCTAAACAATTATGACTATCTTCGTTACATTTCTCTCATTTCTCTTTTCACTAACCACTTTACGGTTTTCATTTGCGTCTTGTAGAGCTCATAAGTTTTTCTGTCTACTTCCCGTTAAATAAACATTCCTAGGAAAGCAGTCTTGAAATCACATAATTTGAAGTGAGATGCTTAAGAAACGGAACTGGATAAACAAGATGGGTTAGAGATACAAGAAATAACGAAAGAAAACATGTCAAGATAACATCGATTACTGACTTAATAGAACACCACAGAATTAAATAGTTCTGCCATTTACCTAGAATGGAACTGGGTCAACCAGCACAAGCTAAAGGTAAAGACTTTCCAGTATGACAGTACAGGGCAAGATGTGGTGAGTAAAATAAGACATGACAAGCGCAGAAAGCTCCAGGGCAGGAAAAAAAAGCTGGGAGCAGCCACCGTGGTGGAATTTCGAGGTGGAGAAGGCTTGGGTGGATAAGCGTAGTGCTGTAAGGAGATGGCAGAATGCCAAGAAGAACAGAGCTGGTCATCCTAGTCCCTGCATGCACTTAGAAAGAGAGATGCACACAAAAGTAAGCCATTTCAAAAAACTGGTCAAGGTGGTTAAAAGGGAAAAATGGGCAGAGGTGTGTCAAAGAGTAAGCACAGACAAGTCACTGAATTTGTTCTGGCGACTACATAAAAGTATGAGTGGTGTAGTCAAGAATAAGAGCATTTCTGACTTCCAAGGTGCTGACCTCATCTGGCAGAGGACTGACGAGAACAAGGGCAAAGCCCTCTTTGAACGCTATCTAGAGCAGAGCAACCAGACAGACATGGGAGGCCGAAATCTGGCGAAGGAGGTCACCTCAGACTGGTGCAAGGCCCAGAACACTTCGGATGAAGACACAGTGACAGTGAAAGAAATTAAGGCTGTATTTCGACGATCAAAAAACAGCGCTCCAGGGCCTGATGGCATAAGATACGACGACATAAATAGGTGTACCGACAATGAGCTAGAGAAACTAGCAGACATGTACAACTACAGTATAGGGAGTGCTAGCATCAAGGAGGGGTGGTTACACAGCTATCTGATTCCCTTGCCGAAGCCTGACAAAGACCACAAAAATATTCAGGGATATCGAATTATAACCATGCAGAATACAATAGGCAAGCTGCTGGAGAAGGTAATTGCCAGGAAAATATCAAGCCAGCTAGAGAGGCAAGGTGTTTTCCCACCTACCCTGGGTGGGTACCGTCCAAAAAGAGAAACCTGGACCAACGCAGCAGTCTTTGCCCATAATGTCTATGAAGGTTTCCACTCAGGCATTGAAACCTTTGCTGCAGCGATTGGTCTTGAGGACGCATACAACAGAGCACCATTGGATGTTTTAATGATACTGCTTCTTGAACTAAAAGTAAGTCCATTCCTCCTTAGTTGGATCGCTGCAGCCCTCTTCCAACGGAAAGTAGTTTTTAGATGTGGCAGTTGGACTTCGGAACCAACAACAATATATCCTGGCCTACCACAGGGATCACCATTATCTCCGGTACTGTTCAACGCCTACACAGTGAGAATCACCAGTGAGCAGATCACTGGACCTGGCAGGACATTGTCATATGCCGATGATGTTTTAGTGTACCGTCAGGGTAAGGATAGAGAGCAGGTTGCTGTGGAACTACAAACCGAACTCACATGCATAAGTACTTGGTGTGATGAAGCTAGGGCAATGGTCAACCCAACAAAGGCAACAGTGACTTGGTTCTCGTTGAATAATCATATAGTCAACACCCCCACGCCAACTGTAATGCTGTGTTCAGAGACGGTGGAAAGAACGCAGGCAATGAATTACTTGGGGATACGGTTTGATCGAAGCCTTGCTTATAATTAGCACATAGACCAGGTGATAACAAAGACCAAGCGGGGTTTGGCTGCGATGCGGGTGATGGCGGCAGCAAACTGTGAGCAGCGCCATCTATGTACGAGGGGCTGGTCATGTCTGTTTTGGAGTGTGCAATGGCAATCCTGACTCTCAGCCGTAAGCAGATAGAAAGGATGGAAAGGATACAGAATGAAGCTATGCGCATTATTCTTGGATGTACAAGAGATACAGCATGCAGGGCGATGCGCTACCTTCTTGATTTTCCAACCATTGAAGAGAGAATACAAGTTTGCAGGGCACGCGCCTACCTCAGAGTTAACGCAAACACACAACATCCACTGCATAGTGAAATTATGAAGGTGAAGGGCAGCAGGTTAAAAAGAGGACGGTCGTGGATGGGTCAAGCCGAAGACATTCTTCAACAGGTGTGTTCACTTGAGGACTTAGAACCTGGCGAGGAGTGGGTGCAAGTGCCAACAGATTTCTGCACATCCTTTTCAGTTTGCATCCAACTAGATAGAAAATGCAGACAAGAATAATCCGGCTGCGGTGGAGGCTGAAGTACAAGCGTTGATTTTCGAGAATTCGCTAGACGGTGATGCGGTCATCTACACAGATGGGTCGGTCGTCCGACATGTGAGAAGCTCATGGGCCTTTACAGCTCGGGCCGGAGGGAGAATTGTGAAAGAGGACTCTGGTGCTTTCACTGAAACCACAAGTAGCCTGACTATGGAAGTCATGGCAGTAAGTAAAGCAATAACATGGCTCGAGACACAGACATCCACTAGGGCATGTTTCCTTAGCGACTCAATGCACATGATGAAGAGGATGGAGGAGGGGTCGATCCGAAGAGAATGGTTGCTACCTCTAGAGCGGTCTCGGCTGACAAAGATTAGTTTCATCTTCGTGCCAGGGCATGCGGGAGTACAAGGAAATGAGCGGGCTGACAAGCTCGCAGGTGAGGCTACTGTGGAGGGCGGACGCGCCATGGACCAGGCTGACATTCTGAATGCTCTACGAGAAGTAATACTCTTGCGTGAACCAAGTGATGACTGTGAATCTACAACCATGGCCAGACTGCGAGAACAGCACATTAAAAGAGGGGTGGCCAAACAAGAACACTACGCAGGAAGCCAAAGAAGATTGATAAACCAACACAGAACTGGCGTCGTTAGCCGCTACAAGCTGCGGGATTTGCTGAGGAGGGGATCCGAGCACTAATGGACTGAATGGTTCGATGTGCAATGAGGATGATCTGTCGACTAACTAACTAACTGGATCAACCAGTGGTTAGAGCATTGTTAATTGCGAAGATCAGGACAGAAGGCGAGAGGACGACACAGGAAGGGTTTACTAGATAAATAAAAGAACGAAGAAATCAACTATAACAGCAGAATACAACACATAATACGAACCTGTAGAATATGTGATATCTGTCTGCAATACAACACCGCAGAAGTGTCACACAAGCGTCAGTTTCCACTCTACTTATAGCAATATCTGCCGTCTGATGTTTATTGTTGTCACGGTTAATGAGGCATACACATCGCTTTTAAGCATACATCCTGTCATGATTGTTTGACTTTCATATCGCGCAGCTTTCATTGTAATGCTAATATGAAAGTGCAATTAGGCGTTACGTTATCTCATTGGAACTTGATATTCTCAAGCTTAGAATCTGTAGGGTGAACTCGTGATGTTGATCTTTGTGATATCATATTTGAATAATTACGTGCAGACATTGAATCACAAATAAGCCAATGAACACAAGCAAGCAAGCATAACCTGGTAGACCGTGGCGTTTCGGAAGTAGACCAGAAAGGGTAAAGATTGAACTCATGCTTGACATATGTTTATTAAGTTGTTGTAAACAGACCTTAAAGAACAGTGTCCTGCAGTTATGCATCGGCGAAGACGATTCGGCATCTTACACGATCGTCATAGAAGGCAAGAAAGTGCCTTGCATTTAGCCATCAAGTAGCGTGCATTGTACATTAGATGGGATTTGAGAACATATTTCAAAATATACACTTAGCTCTAGAGGCAATGACAATAGTCAAACCTATGGAAGCTAAACATGGATGTGTACAACCATGCACGTTACATATGGATGTGTACAACCATGCACGTTACATATGGATGTGTACTACCATGCACGTTACATATGGATGTGTACAACCATGCACGTTACATATGGATGTGTACAACCATGCACGTTACATATGGATGTGTACAACCATGCACGTTACATATGGATGTATACAACCATCCACGTTACATATGGATGGGTACAACCATGCACGTTGCACATGGATGGGTCAAACCATGCAAGTTACACATAGATGGATACATCCATGCAAGTTACACATGCATGGATACAACCATGCAAGTTACACATATATGGGTCAAACTATGCAAGTTACACATGGATGGGTCAAACCATGCAAGTTACACATGGATGGCTACAACCATGCAAGTTACACATGGATGGCTACAACCATGCAAGTTACACATGGATGGCTACAGCCATGCAAGTTGCACATGGATGGATCAAACCATACAAGGTACACATGGATGGCTACACCCATGCAAGTTACACCTGGATGGGTCAAACCATGCAAGTTACACATGGATGGGTTAAACCATGCAAGTTACACATGGATGGGTCAAACCATGCATGATACACATGGATGGGTGAACCCATGCAAGTTACACTTAGATAGTTTAAACCATGCAAGTTACATATCGATGGGTTAAACCATGCAAGTTACATATCGATGGGTTAAAAATGCAAGTTACACATAGATGGGTCAATCCATGTAAGTTACACATGGATGGATGTGTGATAGCACGAAGATGAGAGATGAGAGAGAGAGAGAGAGAGAGAGAGAGAGAGAGAGAGAGAGAGAGAGAGAGAGAGAGAGAGAGAGAGAGGAGGAGAGAATAAAGAATTGAAAGATAAAGATTGTCCGTCTTCCGGTTGTAGATATAACCACTGATTTGTGATTACCCTTGGTTTTATCTACCAACCTCACAAGTATACAGGTATGCATGTCACGAATACAACACTATCCTAACCGACAATAGTACAGGCACTCAGAAGAATAAGCTAACACTGAATCAAGTTTATTTGCTTCTCAAAAGACATTACAAAGTATACAAAGTGTCGTGCGGTAACAATTCAAACAATTATGGAAGAATGCTGTCAGGTAACTAGCATCAAGATAATACCATCAAACTAAGGAATTGCACGCAATTAAACCAATAACTAGTCACATATCAATCAGGGGAATATAATAATAAAGTACGCAAATCTGACAAGAAAGTATATAAATCTACTAAGGATGCACACACCCAACTTCCACCGTCAAATGACCGCCCACTAGTTTACCCAGGCAATCGATCAAGCGACAACGTAAGAGTCCTGTCCAGTGAGTTTCCTTTGTCTCTGTCCAATCACTCGCTTGCCGTGGATCCCACTTGACCTTTCCGTCCTATCTGACTTTTAAGTCTGCTGTGTGGTTCCGACTACCTCGTCTTTCTCTGGCTAATGTACGTCGTGTTCGACTTTTAGCCATCCATTACGACCCAAGAGCTGTTCCTTTAGCTATTTAGACGTTGGTCCTTCGTAGCAATCAATATATTATTTTGGGCGGCACTTTCTTCCAACACTCAAGTCCGTGTTTCGCTCTGGTCCTTAGGCGTATCTGCCTGATCAGAAATTCCACAGCCTTCTTGGTCTCAACAGCCCTTTGAGTATCTGCACTCGGCTGTCTAAAACCTGATTATCTTATCAATTGCTTCTCTGTCCCGCGTATATATATATATATACCGCTTAATTTGGCGGTTCTTTCTGGCATCACGTGATATCGATCCTCCTTTGCGTGAAGGGCTACCCAATGAGCATACAGCACGCAGCTGGGCTGATCTGCATGTTTAATTTGCATCTTATTATTAATCTAACTCTCTCCACTCCGCTACGACCTTGTTTCTGAGTTTATCGTCCTCGTTTGAGTTCATGCTCTTTAAATTAGATTTCCCAGCTCAAGCACGTTCCCACTGCTATAAATTTGCCCCTCCGTTGTATTTCTTGCCCAAACTGACAGTTCCCGACAAAGCCTATGCTAAGTTTGGCTTCATGTTTCCTGAATTTCTCATTTCACTAACAACAAAAGGTAAACCGCCGGTTAGCAGGCCGAGCTCCAGTCAGCGCCCGGTCAGTGATTATTTTTGAACTTACTGGTCGGTGAACTCTCTGTTTCAAAAATATTCCCGTTAATGGCCTCCAATAAACTTAGGCGGTATGTGAAAAACCATTTTCAAACCGTCTCAGATGAACCCATGCAAGTTACACTTAGATAGTTTACACCATGCAAGTTACATATCGATGGGTCAAACCGTGCAAGTTACACATAGATGGATCAAACCATGCAAGATAGACATGGATGGTACTGTACCGGCACCATGCCGCCTTGACATACGATAGTTGTTTACATTGTTCTTGGAAAAGGCATAACAGCTAAAACCAATGGCGGTAGCGAATGTGACTGATCAGACCAGTTCGTGCTGTACATGTTCGATCACAATGGATGCATGTGAACACATAGTCATTTCCACTATCACGCACCATCTTACGCCCCACACGCTCAGTGTGTGACCTATCCGAAAGCATTTTCACTCCGGCCTCTACTTCCTACAATATCCGCACCTCTTTATCAGAATCTACAGGATGTTTAATATGACCAAAGAATATCAGTGACTAAGACACGATGGCGTTTGATTTTATTTTCACATATTCTAGAATTTCCACGGGAACTGTGATGCAATGATATCCTTCTCCTCTCATGGCTCAGAAAACATTAGGGTGTGCAAGATCAGTCCTGGAACTTTACATCTGGGTAGAGGCATGAGGGTCCATGAAATATTACTTGACTGTGGGCCCAGTTTGTGAATAGTCCACATCTGGGAGAGATGTCCGGGGCATGAGGATCCATGAAATATTACTTTACTGTGGGCCCAGTTTGTGAGTAGTCCACATCTGGGAGAGATGTCCGGGGCATGAGGATCCATGAAATATTACTTGACTGTGGGCCCAGTTTGTCAGTAGTCCACATCTGGGAGAGATGTCCGGGGCATGAGGGTCCATGAAATATTACTTGACTGTGGGCCCAGTTTGTGAATAGTCCACATCTGGAAGAGATGTCCGGGGCATGAGGGTCCATGAAATATTACTTGACTGTGGGCCCAGTTTGTGAGTAGTCCACATCTGGGAGAGATGTCCGGGGCATGAGGGTCCATGAAATATTACTTGACTGTGGGCCCAGTTTGTGAATAGTCCACATCTGGAAGAGATGTCCGGGGCATGAGGATCCATGAACGAATTATGACTAGTGGGTGGGGGAGGGAGTTTGTGGATACTCACATCTGGGAGAGATGTCCGAGGTCCAAGGTTCTGTCAGTGTAGCACTTGGTCTAGTTTTGTCACCTATGCTGTATAGGGACAGAGCGACACACAAAGACCGAGAGAGAGAGAGAGAGAGCGAGAGAGAGAGAGAGAGAGAGAGAGAGAGAGAGAGAGAGAGAGAAAGAGATAGAGAGAGAACGTTAGAGAGATAAGGAGTGACGTAAACAGAAAGAGGGAAAATAGTGTATGTCTGTGTGTGTGAAAATGAGAGAGAGAGAGAGAGAGAGAGAGAGAGAGAGAGAGAGAAGATAGTGTGTGATAGAGAAAGAGAGAAGATAATGCGAGAAAGAGAGAGACAAGAGAGAGAAAACGAGAGAACGAGACAAAGATAGAGCGAAATAGAGATATAGAGAGCGAGAGAGGGAGACATAGAAGATAATTATGTGTGTGAGAAATACAAACCAGAGAGCGAGACACGGAGACATAGGCGACATTCGGAGAGAGAGTGTGTGTGAGAGAGAGAGAGAGATACGAGAGAAAGAGGACGAGAGAGACACAGAGCGAGAGATAAAAGTGTGTGAGAGAGAGCAGATACTGTATGAGAGAGCAAAACAGATAGAGGGGGAGAGAGAGCGAGAAAGAGAGAGAGAGAGAAAGCGAGGCAGAGAGAGATGGGATAATGTGTGTATGTGAGTGAGAGCGAGACAGAGAGAGGGGGAGAGAGAGCGAGACAGAGAGAGAGGGGGAGAGAGCGAAACAGAGAGGGATAATGTGTGTTTGTGTGTGTGTGTGTGTGTGAGACAGATAGAGGGAGAGAGATGAGACAAGGTTTGTTTGAGAGAGATAGGGAGAGAGCGAGACATGAGAGAGAGAGGGGGGGGGGGAGGGGGGCAGAGGAGATAATGTGTGTGGGAGAAATGTAGACAGAGAAGGAGAGAGCGAGACAGAGAGAGAGAGAGAGAGAGAGAGAGAGAGAGAGAGAGAGAGAGAGAGAGAGAGAGAGAGAGAGAGAAGATAGTGTGTGATAAAGAAAGAGAGAAGATAATGCGAGAAAGAGAGAGAGACAAGTGAGAGGAAACGAGAGAACGAGACAAAGCGAGAGCGAGATAGAGATATAGAGAGCGAGAGAGGGAGACATGGAACATAGATATGTGTGAGAAATACAAAAGAGAGAGCGAGACACAGAGACATAGGCGACAGACGGAGAGAGTGAGAGTGTGTGAGAGAGATACGGAGACAGAGGACGAGAGAGACACTTACAGAGCGAGAGAGAAAAGTGTGAGATAATGTATGAGAGAGCGAAAAAGATAGGGAGAGAGAGAGCGCGAGAGAGAGAGCGAGAGAGAGAGAGAGAGAAAGCGAGACAGAGAGAGAAAGCGAGACAGAGAGAGATGAGATAATGTGAGTATGTGAGTGAGCGCGAGACAGAGAGAGGGAGAGAGAGCGAGGCAGAGAGAGATATGAGGTAATATGTGTATGTGAGTGAGAGCGAGACAGAGAGAGGGAGAGCGCGAGACAGATATATATGAGATAATGTGTGTGCGTGAGTGAGACAGAGAGAGGGAGAGATGAGACAAGGTGTATGTTAGATTGATACAGACAGATAGGGAGAAAGCGAGACATAGATATAGAGAGGGGGAGTTAGGCAGAGGAGATAATGTGTGTGAAAGAAATGTAGACAGAGACAGAGAGAGTGAGAAAGAATGAGAGAGAGAGAGAGAGAGAGAGAGAGAGAGAGAGAGAGAGAGAGAGAGAGAGAGAGAGAGAGAGAGAGAATTCAATTTAACTAGAGCATATCAGCGGTCACGAATTGCCAGTACAAAAGATAATGCGCAGCTTCAGTTGAATGATATTTAAACAAATGATAATGTGCACGCAAACAAGCGGAACAAAATATAAACCAGATAGAATACGTTATAAAACGGATGTCTTAACTATTTTGTGTGTGTGCAATTTTACTTAAGAGCTAATGAATAGTTGTTAACTTTGAATATTCTTATCTTCCATACGGAATCAGCGGATCTCTCAACGCGATGTCCTTTTATCTTCAATTATCTTTTATCTACAGCTACCCAGCCGAAACATGAAGTGGAGATGCGTCTCGCGATGAGGGCAATTATGTCTGTCTGGATTTATGGTCCAGATATTTTGATTCTTAGGTTAGCTTGACATTTCTAGCCTGCCTGTCTGCCTGTCTGTCGTTCTGTCTGGCTATGTACCTACATGCTGATATACTAATCTGTATATCTATATAGCTACCTGTATGTCTGCACGGCTATATCGAATTAGTTGTAATTGGGACTTTTATAGGGTATCTAAGACTTCTTCTTTCGACAATATAGATGCGTATATCTGCTTCCCCCCCCCCCCCTCTCTCTCTCTCTCTCTCTCTCTCTCTCTCTCTCTCTCTCACACACACACACACACACACATTTTCTCTCTCTGGCTCTCACACACAATCACATACACTATCTTCCCTCTTTCTGTTTACGTCACTTCTTATCTCTCTAACTTTCTATCTCGCTGTCTCCCCCAACCTCTCTTTGTCTCGCTCGCCCTGCCCTCCCCCCACTCTCTTTCTCTCGCTCTGTCCCTATTCTGCTATTATGAATTAGAGGAGAAGGGCAGAATGTCAGACGGGCCTGCGTGCCCAATTCCTAACCCTTTGAAAGTAAAGATTGTTCGTTCTTTCGTTCGTTCGTTCTGCTTGATCGTCTGCCCGCCTTTCTGTCTGCCTGCCTGTCTGTCTTTCTTTTATTTAATTTCTACATAAGGCAGTCTGACTGTTTGCCTGTCTGTTTGTCTGTCTGTCCCTCCGACCTGCCTGTCTACGCACCCACTTCACCCCGCCTGTTTGCCGTCTGTAACACATGTTATATACACGAATCTCGTCACCCTTTCAATATCAATATAACCAACAGAGATATACATCAACATCCCGTATTAAGTTAATCTAAACATGCACCACAGATTAGCCCCCGCTGTTCACGATATTACAGCCGAGCAACAGATGGACTATCTCACATCCTTGAGCTCATATGCGCGTTTTGGTAGCCGTTGTGGCGCAATGGCTAGCAAGCTTAACTCCCTGCCTGGTGGCCGTGTGTTCAAATCTCAGTTGACTCGAGTATTGTGTGTGTGTGTGTGTGTGTGTGTGTGTGTTCTTGCTTGCTTGCTTTGCTTGAGACGAATGGCCCCGTTCAACCCTCGACTATATCGAATTGGTTGTAATTGGAGCCCTTATAGTGTACCTAAAACTTATTTCGACAATATAGATGTGTATCTCTGCTTCCTTGAAAGAGTTGATTTGCTGCAATTGTGTTAGTTTCACGCTTGTGCTTTTTTTCATGACTGGACAGATTCGCGCACTTGTTAAGACCTGGAGTAATTGTGTACCCACTCCGTCAAATGGTGCTGTTTCCTTAAGGAAGCTTTACCAGTTGTCGTCTCTCCTGGTGTTCCACTTATTGCCCCGACTTGGTCTACCTTCGAATCTTCTCGGTCTTCTTTAATTTCGTGTGTCGTAGGCGGCTTGGTGGTTCGTTCTTGGTGGAGAGCGATGCGGAGTCTTAACCCATGCGGCTTCAGTTGCGTAGTCGTTTTCATCCAATTCTACTTCTTCATCTGTTGCTTCTTCTTCTGTCTGGGGCTTTGCATCTTATGGTTCATGTGTTTCGGTCTTGAGACGTTCAATTATCTGTTGGAAGGTGGCATCTGTCTTTTCTTTCGATTTTTGAATTTTTGATAACATTTCTTCTGTCTCAGCCGTTATAGCAGCCATTCGAGCAACATCCTGCTCAATCCTCTGCTGGACTTGCTTAGTTTCGTCCAGGATGCGCTGAGCGGCTGTTGTCTGTCTCTTGCGTCTTGTCTTTTTCTTCCTCCATGCTTTTTAACTTTGATCTCAGGTCCTTCAGCTGGCCTCCCAGTTGCACTTTGTCGCTTTTTGTGAGTCAATTGGTGGCCTCGTACTGCCTCCTAGCCTCTTTATAGGGCAGGTTAGTTTTGATGGCGATCTTCATAGCTTCCTTACTGTCTTGGTGGCAGGGGCAGCCGAGGTACCTGGCGCCGTGGTTGCCGAGGCAGTTGGCGCACTTTCTGTTAGTGTTAGGCCTCCTGAAGTCCTTTTCGAAATTTGCCTGCTGGCACTGGTTGTATGGACGCGGTCAAGAGCAGTATCTACATACCTCCACCTCGCTTTTGCAGGTGACACGAGTGTGCCAAACTTCTGGCACTTAGAACACTGCAGCATTCTCGGTATGTAGTGCTCTGGAACTTGGTCTCTCTTGTCCCATCCAATGAATTGAGGGATCAGTCGGTTCTCCGATGTTACGATGATGACTGTGGCGGTAAGCATTCTTGTTGTCCAGTGTGCTTTATCTATCGTATGTTGTTCTATCCATGTTCTTCCCATGTTGTTTATTCTTGTCTCTACTTCTCCCCTTCCTCCATGCATTGATAGCTCCTCCTCTTTCTTTTTCCCGGTGGGTTCCAAAAGCTTCTCTGGTTTTCTTGTAGTCAATTAGAAAATAATTCAACTAAGACTATACACCCATGACGTCTCAAGGGGTGAGTTCAGAAAAGACATCGTCTTTATAAGACAACGTCAAGGATCCTTCCACACGACTTATAGCGCAGGGACATATTGTGCTAGATCCATATGTGCATACATCAATTGACACTTGCTGGCTGACTAGCTCAGTTTCTCGCCAGTCGCCTCTACTCACTAAAGCATTTCTTGGTATTCAAAGTTATGCTGCGACTACCTAGTAGCTCTGTTTGATTTTAAACACTCGAATTCCCTCTCTCTCTCTCCCTCGGATGGGGATCACACCCATGAGCACCGAGTCGGCAGGCGAGCTTCTAGCCACTACGTCTAGCCATTAATCTAGCCATTAGTCAAGCCACTACGTCTTTGCCACTACGTCTAGCCATTAGTCCAGCCACTAGTGTAGTCACAAGCCTAGCCACTGGTCTAGCTACTAGTCTAGTCACTACGTCTAGCAACTACGTCTAGCCACTACGTCTAGCCACTACGTCTAGACACTACATCTAGCCACTATATCTAGACACTACATCTAGCCACTACGTCTAGGCACTACAACCTCCTCTCTTTCCGAGATAATTTCCTGGTGCCAATTCCAAGCTGAGAGAAGCTGAAAGTGGAAGACATTGTTACTCATCCGTAACATTGTCCTTAAGTTTAATTTTGTCTCACATTGGAATTGGCACCAGGATATTATCTGGGCAAGAGAGATGGTTGGTCTGATATTTACCACGAATGTTCGGGCATTCATCATCATCATCATCATCATCATGTACCATGCCGATACCATTCGCCAACACACAAGATATTCTGAGTTGTGGATCGATTCTGTATTCTTGTTTCGATTATGCCACGTGGCCAAGCCATCCAGGTATTTACATCTCTGCCTTCCCCTTGTGCTTTTCCCCCCAGTCTTGCCAGTTGTCACTACGTTCTCCAATTTATTATTTTCCCATAGCGTGTCCTCAAAAAAAAAATCGTGGCTGTCTATTGTAGGACTAGCTCACTGGAATGTAGACAATCTCACAGCGCCAGATGGTATTACATTTATTCCCAAAGGATATGCATCCATATACTCTCTCAAAGAGCTGATCCCATCATCATCATCATCATCATCATCATCATCATCATCATCATCATCAAGTGCCGACCATGCAGCTTCTGATGTTGTGATAACTAAGATTTGAATGTCATCCCAAATGGTAGAAGCTAGGACACACAACGGACAATTCGAATCTGTGAGAGGAATCACTTCAGTATGTAATAAATCACTCAAGCGATAGTGTCGCGCCAGCTGCAGTCTACACTCTAATGATAACAAAATTTTATATGTGATAATTGATGTGGTAATATTTATTGAAATTAAATTCAGTCATATAGGGGACATAATACGTGCTAATACAGTCGATATGATACTTGTCTTCCCTGCAGAATGTATAGTCCTTTCAGAAATATCCATAAATCCATCATGTGCCATGCCGATAAGCGTGGGCGGTCATGTTCTGCCATCTCACTCGATCACCAGAGTCGTGGATCAGCACCACGTTCCTGTCTCGACCATGCCACGTGGCCAAGCCATCCAGGTATTTACTTCTCGGTCTTCCCCTTGGTCTCTTCCCTTAGATATTGCCAGTTGTCACCATGTTTTCCAAGTCATTACTTCTCATAACATGCCCACAAATTTTTGACTGTCTACGTTCAATGACTCTACGATCTTCATTTGTTTCTTGAAGGACTTGCTTATTGGTTTTTCTGTCTGTCCATGGCAATCTTTGCATTTTCCTCAGAAACCACATTTCCACAGCCATCAGCTGTTTTTCAGCTTGACTGTTCATTGTCCACGTTTCACATCCATACAAAAGTACAGGTTCTATGTAACACTTCAACACTCTTTTTCTCGTTTCGATTGATATATTTTTATTGGTCAGTATGTTTTTCATCATGCATAAGGCTAGCATCGCAATGGCAATTATTGTTCTAATCTCTTCAAGGCATCTCCCATCAGATGTTATGACTGTGCCGGATAACTGTATCGATTCACTTGCTTAAGAATATGCCCATTTACTCGTATATCACATTGTGGTATTTCCTTCTTGCTAGTGACGACCATAATCTGTGTCTTCTTAATATTCACTTCTAACCCTAATTGTTCACTTCAGAAATATAATGTTACATAATTAACACCCATTTGCTTATAGCCCAGCCGTGTGGTTGTAGTGACCACATCTGCCATTTTCAGCGACCAAAACCATGTCATTAGCATAACACTCGTCGTTCACATTAAGCCCAAAAACTGGTATCATAAAAGGGATACAATCTATTGAATAGATACCTATTTTACTAAAAACAGTATGTAGTGGATGATAACCAGAGAATGGTGATGACGTGTCTAGAGCATGCTGGTTATATATCATGATTTATCGATTAATTATTGCCATGTTACACATGGATGTCACTGGGCTCGTAGGTAATAATAAATTATTATCTAGGTGAAATTTGATGGCAGATGCTCTCGCCTAGCTCGAGCACGGTCGTACTTGCTGATACACTTAACAGACTTAGACGAAAAGGGGGGGGGGGGGGGGGTGTTGAGAACTGTGCGTCCCAAACACAGTGCTTTCAGCAAGCAACAGAAGACAGTTATTCGTGCTTATGCAGGATCCCTGTGCTACAAAGCTCCCAGAGAAAGCTATGAATGACTGTGAGGATATGAATAATATACATGAACCAATGACAGGAGAGACACAACCTGAACCCTCATTAGACGAAATTTCACGGCGATAAAGAACATGAAGAATCACCAGGATGTGATGAGATACCCAGGTGATGAGCTAATTAAACCGGGATGAGATGAAAGCATGCAGCTTTATCACGCAATGTGTAAAAAGATATGGAAATATGGTTTATGGCCAAAAGATTGGAAGAGAACTATTTTCATTCCATTACCTAATAAGGGTAACCTGAAATTATGCACCAACTATTGAACTGTTGCCATGATCAGTCATACAAGTAACATTCTACTAAAAATCATAATGGCAAGACTTCGTAAGAAAGTGGAAGAAGAGATTAATGTGGTTCAAGCTGAATTTAGACAAGGAAGAGGAACAAGAGATCACATACTCAACATGCATTTAATAACAGAGAAGCGCAGAGAATTTAATGTAAACCTATTCTCATGTTTTGTAGATTATTCAAAGGCATTTGACTGTGTAAAACAACAGAAAGCTTGAGAAATTATGAGGAATATAGGTTTTCCATCACATGTAGTACAAATCATAAAAATAATCCATCTAGAGTCTAGATTCTAGACCAACAAGCAGCAGTTAGAATTGATGGCGAGACATCAGATTAGTTTCACATCAAGCAAGGAGTCCGGCATGGCTGTGTACTGTCCCCCTATTTGTTTAACCTGTACGCCGAAAATATAATGAGAAATGTCAGAGATTATATAACCAAGGAGCAATATGATGCCCTAAATATCGGTGGTCATAAAATATCAGAGATTCGCTATGCTGATGATACAGTGTTATTATCCACATCACAGAATGGTATAGGAAATCTAATAACCTCTACCCAAAGAAAACGTGAACAACAATCCGTATATCTTAACATAGCAAAAACAAAGACAATACATTTATATAAAACTATTATGGGGACAGAAATAGACGTTAATGAGGAAAGATTGGAGATAAAGGAACATTTCGAATATCGTGGGTCATTGATTACCAGCAATGGTGACACAATGAAAGAAATTAAACGACGACTATCAGTTGCTCTTCAAAGACTAAATCAACTGAATAAATTATGGAGTGGGACTGATAGAACTACAAATATTAGATTTTTAAGAGCATGCATCTTTCCTATTGCAACATACGTCTGTGAGACCTGGACACTTACTAAACAAGCTGAACAGCGCATACATGCCTTTGAATATAAATGTTATAGACGGATTCTAAGAATATCTTGGGTAAAGAAAAGAATAAATACATCCATACTTCAAGAGCTGAATATTGAAGAGGGTTGGCTATTAAAGACGATAAAGCAAAGAACATTTATATATTTTGGTCACTTAAAACTTCATGAAATTTTTGAGAGAACAATAATGGAGTGGTTTATCCTAGGAAGAGAGGAAAGGAAGGCAAAAGAGAAGATGGGTGCAGGATGTGGCGGTTGATCTCCAGATGGTGTATCGGATGCGGGACAACTTGCTTGTGATAGAGAGGTTTTCCGGAAGTTTGTTAAGGGAGCGAGGTTCTGCAAAGGACATGTTACTGAATGAATGAATGAATGAATGAATGAATGAATTTCCTCATTGAGAAGCAGAAGATTGTAACAATAAGTCTCAAGGCACAAAAGGCTAGCTAGAAGCACTAAGACTTCTGTTGCTTCTTAATATTTTTTATTAAAATGTAGTAATGTTAAACCAAAGAAAAAAAAAAACAACAACAACAACAAACAAAAAGAAAAGAAAAGAATTTTAAAACATACAATCAAAAGAGGAGATTTTTGACTGGCCTTGATAGGCGAAAAAGAGCTTTCAAAGAAAAAGAACAAAAATAAAAGAAAGAAAACACAGATACACCGCATAGTCCTTCGGCATCTAGCCAATTATTCCGTAGGGTTGCCAGTTACGTGGGCACCAAAAGGACAACATAATAAGACAACAATGAGGACAAAGGAGGACATAATAAGACAAAAAGGAGGACAACGGAGGACATATTGAATGTTTCATTTAAATCGTTCCATATTAAACCCACAATCAGTACATTTTATTACAATAGCTGCCAGTAAGTGTATCTTACTGTTAGTGAATCGACCAAGAAACAATCATGTTAAACAATAAATATAAATTCAATGGAGACCTTTTTCAAAATGCTAAAAAACATTATTTAAACAGCCGATTGTAAATTATTACCGTATAATCTTTATTAATTACGCAACATATTTCTCGGAGGAGCCAACTTTTCGTAGAAGATCCTCGTTAGCAATCACATATGCATAAAACTGTTCACAGGTAAGATTCTTCAAACTTGTACTTTGTGAGAATGATGCCCTTTACAGAGTTGAGTAAGAGTCTGTTCCTTTCCTTTGTCCATTGAGCATTAATCAAGGAGAACACTCTTTCCACATTGCCATTGTGTCCAGGGATACAGAAGAATACTTCACAAATTTTAAGTAACTCTGAAAAGCAACATGCATTTGGGCAACTTTGGAAAAATAAACTCCACTGTTCATGCAAGAGTCTTTCAAAAAACTGTTCATTCTTATCTTGCACAAATGATTTAAGATTGCAGTAGTGGTCAAATAATTGCACATCATCGACAATAATACCTTTCTTTTTCAAGTACAATACGCTTGTCAAAAGGTTATCAAAGGTTATCTTTGATTTTATTTAAGTACTTGTAACCAAATTCATCAAAAAGTTTTAACCACTTTTCTAAGTAACTAATGCATGCTTCATTCACCAACCTAACGTCTGACATAAAACTATTACACTCTTCATCTCGACCACTTTCCTTAAGTCTTCTCAACATGCCTCTGATTTTCACTGAAATAATTTCTCCTTTAATCTGCCTTTCAAAACTTCCAAGGTTGTGTGAAGAAGGCTCATAACCTCTAACATTGATGTTTCTTCTTTTTCATTGGCCGACATATTGACTTGGAAGACAGACATCAAAGAATGCACAAACCAAAGCATGTCTGTCGTATACTGTGTTTGCAGAATCAGACCGAACAGCTCAGGAGCAAAGTCTGCCTCATCACAGTACTGGCCAAACAACAGCACCATAGATCAAGTACAAGAAGACCTCATCAAATGATGCGTCTCTCCGGCTAGATGTCGACTTCCTCCAATAGCTCTTGGATAGTCCGGATACCTGGTCACGAATGGTGGATATAGTCCAATACTGACCATGAATCTGACACATACAATGTAACTAATATATCACTAAAAGTTCTGTGATCGGATAATCCTTGTATAGTAAAACAACGTTTACTGACACTTTGAAACTAAAGGTTAGTAGTTAATTTCTCATAGGAAGTCACCAATTAGAAATCTCAATGTTAATTGGTAATGTCTCACAAGAATTCCCCATTTAGAAAACACAATGTTAATTTTCAAGTTTTCTATATACTACTATTGTTCCTGTTACTGGTGGTATTGTAAGTATCTGCACTCTACTATAATAAGAACCACCACCGAAGAATCACTCTGAGATGATCATCAGTTCCTGTTCAACAGAGGCCAGGTTCTTGCAGACCCTCTGGGTTATGGGCCCAGTGCAAAAGCCGCTGAGTAAACACTGCCTTCAATGATCGAGCCATGACTTTTCTTCTAGCTTGTTGTAAAATATAGTAGAACCTGTTGAAGAGAGAACACACCTGGTGAGAGCAACCCGATTCCAACCTTTATTAGGTGAGTGTAGGCCGACGGCCGCACTCAGATATATAACAGAGACCTAAACTCTGTCATAATGCAGAGGAGCTCAAGACATCTGTCTGAGTCATGGTAAGACAAGGAAAGACTAAAGGAAAAGTGCAGAAACCCAGTAGATACCCTACTGGAAGATCCTACCACTTTACATTTCCTTTATCCCCCCAACCATCCTCAATCTCCCTAAATATCATCTCACTACATTGTTCTTAACTCCCTGAGTTAATTGATATCTCACACAAGCTAGTTCAAGCAACGCGATAGCCTACTACTTAGTTAGTTAGTCTTTCCTCTTGAGTCTAAGGCGGCGCATAGGGCAGAAGTCCTGTCTCTCCATGCTTGGCGGTTCGCTGCTACCTGTTGTAGATCTTGGATATTTACTTGGCCATTGAATGAGCCTTCTCTAATGATGGTTCTACGCAGGGTCTCTCTTGGTCTTCCCCGTTTTCTTTTCCCTACTGGTGACCATATGAGGGCTTGGTAGGGGAGTCTTGACTTGTCCATTCTGAGTACATGGCCGATGTAGTTCCAACGGCGTCTTCTTATGAAATTGGATACTGTATCTTGCTTAGTCTCTTGTCTTATTTGCGAATTGGTTCTGAAGTCTGTCCAGTGGATGTTTAGAAGTCTTCTAAGACATTTGTTCTCAAAATTGTCTAATTTTTTATCTAAAGCTACCGTTGATTTCCAACTTTCACATCCATACGTTAACACTGGAATCACACAAGAGTTGAAGATTTTAAGTTTTGTGTGTTTGCTGAGTGTCTTTGACTTCCAAAAGTTTGACAGCTTATTGAAGGCACTAGATGCCAGTGCGATTCTAGATGATATTTCTGGTGTTGAGTCCCCTGTAGATGTCATTTTGCTTCCTAGGTATGTAAAGCTGTTGACTTTTTCAAGAACGTAGCTGTTCAATTTGGTGTCATCTGAACTGTTGGTAACATCAATAGTCTTTGTTTTTGTGGTGTTAATTTGGAGACCGATTTGCCCTGAAACATTTTGGAGGTGGTTTATTTTCTCTTGGGCATCCGGGTGTGTTGAACTCAAAAGCACTATGTCGTCGGCAAAGTCCAGGTCTTCTAGAATTTTGTCAACCCAATGGATACCAATATTTGTGTTGTTTGCGCATTTGCGCATGACCCAGTCGATAGCTATTCCAAAAAGCATCGGTGATAAGACACAACCCTGTTTCACTCCTGTTTCGACTGAGAACCAGTCAGAGTTGCCTGTTTCTGTTCTTACGCAGCAACGTGTTTCTTAGTAGAAAGATTTTATGACGTTGGTATATTTGGTAGGAAAACCATAGATGTTAAGTAGATTCCAAAGTGAAGGACGGTGGATACTGTCGAAGGCTTTTTGAAAGTCGACAAAGTTGGTGATTAATTTCGACTGGAATTCTACGGAGTCTTCAATGATTATTCTGAGGGTGAAAATGTGGTCTATGCATGACCGTTTTGGTCTGAAGCCTGCTTGTTCTTCTCTGAGTCTTTCATCTATCGCCTTTTTCAATCTCTCAAGTAACATGCTACAAAAAAAGTTTTCCTGGTACCGACAATAGAGTGATACCACGCCAATTATTGCAATCAGACATATCGCCCTTTTCAGGCAGTTTGAAAATTACACCATCTTTCCACTGTTGTGGTGGGGATTCGCTTTGCCAGATTTCATTGATCAGCGGTAACAAACGTTGTAAGGTGTTCTCATCTGCTGCTTTGAGCATTTCTCCTGAGATTTCATCTTCACCAACAGCTTTGTTGTTCTTCAATTTTTTGATGGCTGCTTTAATCTCTTCCATTGTGAATGACTCGCAGGAGGCATCTAATGGGGGCATAGTAATTTCTCCATCCAGGTTCGGAACAGTGTCAGGCTGCGGTCTATTTAATATTTCTTTGAAATGTTCTGCCCATCGTTGCTTTTGAAGGTCATCGGATAACAATTGATTGCCTTGTTTGTCTTTGATGGGTATATTTGGTGTAGGTGAGTGATTGCATAGTTGCTTCATGATATGGAATACGGCTCTGTTGTTTCCAGTTCTGGCAGCTGCTTCGGCTTCGGAGGCCAGGCTGTGAATAAAGTTCTCTTTATCTTTTCGTGCGCTTGATTTCACCTCTTTATCCAACATAGAGTATTTTTGCTTATGGGTATCATATGTAGATGTGTCTTTTGCAGAAAGAAGTGTTAGTTTTGCTTGTTTTCTTTCTTGTATCTTCGTCCAGGTGTTATCGCTTAGCCACTTCTTCTTCTGTCTTTGTACGTAGCCGACTGTGTTTGTTGCAGCATTTAGCAAGGTATTTTTTAGGAAATTCCAATTTTCTTCAATGTTGTTTTTAATATTCGCATTGCTCGATACACTTTCTTTGTTAGCATAGCTGCTTCGTACCTCTGAATTGAATGCGAGTTGGTGTTCTTTAGTCAGTAGGGACTGTGAGTTTATTTTCTTAATTCTGGGTGATCTGTGCAGAGTCTTGAGCTTTATTTTTAGTTTGGCAATGCAGAGATTGTGATCACTGCCAGCATCTGCACCTCTGTAGGCTCTGACGACTTGTACTGATGAACGGAATTTGGCATTATTGCAAAAATGGTCTATCTGATTTTTTGTGATGTTATCAGGCGAGTTCCACGTGACTTTGTGTATATCTTTGTGCGGAAATAAAGAGTTTGCTACTATCAGATTTGTTATTTCACAGAATTCTAGTAGTCTCTCTCCGTTTTGGTTCATATCCCCTAAGCCGTGAATTCCCATATATCTTTCAACACCCTTATTGTCAGACCCTATCTTGGCATTGAAATCACCCATTGCAACAACAATGTCGTGCTTGGGAGATGAGTTGATGGTACCAAGTAGTTGTTCATAGAAATTATCTTTGTTGATGTCTGTATCGTCATTGGTAGGTGCGTAGCATTGTATGATTGTCAGCTTGAAATATTTCGTTTGGTAACGCGATGTTATGATTCTATCATTTACTGGTTCCCAGCTGATCAGTGCTCTTTCTACATTTTTTGACATGATGATAGCGACTCCGTTCGAGTGATGGTTGTCGGTTCTTCCTGCCTACTACTACCGACGCTCTTATAATACGTTCTCCCAACGGACATTACTACACTCGATTCCTAAGAATAATCTAATTTAGGTCTATTTAATTAAATACCATATATTTATTCCTGTTTATTTAATTAAATACCATTTATTTATTCCTGTTTGAAATTGAGACTACTAAATCACACAAAGGAAAAATGTCCGCCGATCTAAATCAACTTAAGACATTGTGGTCTCTCTCCAGAATCAAACTAGGAACATCACACACGTCCTTGTTGTTTCACAACATTTGGTCAACTCCCCCAAAGTTGTTTATCCAGACTGTTTTAATACTGTGTCCGAATGACGTCACAGATCTGTCTAGACAGTAGGCGTCTAGAAGCTATTTTTCTCCCTCCGTTTCCGACTGGATGGAAACAACTGGTCGTCTAATCCGCTTTCATCTGGGGAATTGTCCCGGTACTTCAAAAAGTGTAGCCGGCTTGTGACCCGGAGACCTGTTTTCCCCACAACAAAAAATCTTGCCGACTTTCACCAAGACAGTCTGTCTACAACATCAAAGGATGAAGACGAATGGCGCGACAGTCTTAAAGCCGCTTAAAAGTCGACAGGGTCGACTTCATTGCACCTGGTTTTATGCCGATTAAGCGGCTTTCTTGTTGTGACTTATTTATACTTATTTTTGAGACCTACCAGAATTGCATCTTATGATGTGTATAGTCAATCTAGTGCTGTTTTTAGTTCCAGTGTCGTTATTGACACTGTGAGCTTGAGGTTTGGTGCCGTTGTGGCATTTACAGTCTTTCATCGATCGACAACTCCAAGAATTTATGTGACAATATGGAAGCACTATACTTGAGTTTCGCTCTCATTTGAGCTCGTCAGTTGTGCATATCCTTGATCGGATCTGGAAACAAGCCCCGGATCACTGGCGTGTGAATTGGGTGTGTAACCACGTGACACACGCTCGACACAGCCAAATTATCATAACAGAATATTACAACGTCACCCATCGTAGGCTATAGGTCAAGATTGCCCAGTCGCCGCGACAGACGTCCGTCAATCAATGTGGACCCAAACGATCAGGACTTCTCACTGGCAAGGCACACCAGGCATGGATTAATTATATGCCATGACACAAGGCTCAATAATGTTTTCACGCTGTCTTCCCCATATCTCTCTTTCCACAAATCGTTCCTGTTGCCACAGCATAATCCAGTTTTTGTCTTCTCATAACGTGCACAAAATACGAAGACTACCTCTTTCTGATGTTTTTGATAAGTTGACTTTGCGACTCAGCTTCCCTTAAAACATCCTGATTGCTCTTTTTGGTTGTCCAACTAATCTTCAGCATTCTTCTATAAAACCACATGTCCAGGCTTCCAGGGATTTATTTTCACCTGTGTACTACTAATTGTCCAGGAGTCCCAACCGTATGTTAAAAGTGGTTCTATGTAACATGCAAGACCTCTTGTCCTGACTTTCAAGGACAGTTACTTATTGCACAAAACGTGTTTTATGTGATAGAATGTAGTTTTTGCTTGTCCAATTCTGCTATTTATCTCAATGATGCGTTTCATCTGATGTTATCCATGTTCCCAGATATCTGAATTTCTGCATTTGCCCCGATATAACGTCATGTACTGTACTTGCCGTCTCCCTGGCGTAGGGGTTAACGTCTTTCTCCATAATCCCATATATTATCGCCAGCAACGCAGCTGCGCGAGAATCGGCAGCGGTTCGCGCCGCGCTGGTAACTTAAGTGGGTATGTGAGCCGGTCGCTCAGAAAGCAATGGCAAACTAGTGAGCGTAATCTTGCCTTGTTCATCAACAGCAGTCGGAAAATGCTGGTTTTGATTGCAACGTCCTTCCAGGGATATGCAACACAAAAACAAACAAACAAACAAACAAACAAACTGTAATTGCATATTTCGGCATAATATGTTTCCTTGATATCACCATAACTTCTGCCTTTTTATTATTCAAAGTAAGGCCCATTCGTTAACTTTCTACAACCACTGTAACTATCATTTCCTGTAGATCATTTTAACTTGTTACTATCAAAACGGTGTCGTCAGCATAACGTAAGTTATTCATAGCATGTCAACCAATCAGGATCCCTGGCATATTTGTTGTAGATATCATTAAATATTCACTTTACAATGAGAACAAATCATGAGACAATATATAACATTGTCTGACGTCCTTCTTTATTCACTGAAATGTTCCTACACGATTGTTGATTCTTATGGCTGCTGTTTGTTGCCAATATACGTTTTTTTTTATTATTTGCAGATCTTTGCCATCGATGTTGCCATCGAGTAATTGTATTATTTATTCATGTTTTACTCTATCAAAATCGTACATGTAGTCCATAATTAAATAGTGTGTTTATATCCTTTACAGGACGTAGTAGTCAACTCCAGCATTTTTAGCTAATTGTGATCCATGGGAAAGTTTACGTTGAGTAGGTTGCCATTGCGTTCTGAACTGACAGCACCCATACGCTTGTATAGAAGCCAACACAAGACTGTCTGCTTCCAAATCGCTCGCAGCTGTGTTTCGAACACAGTGTGTGGTATTATGAATTGCGTTCGTAAAACCTTCGCCACAGAGTCTATAACACACACACACATATACACACATACACACAAAACACACACACACACACACACACACACACACACACACACACATATATATATATATATATATATATATATATATATATATATATATATATATATATATATATATATATATATATATATACTTTTTCTTCTGAACGTCTATATTCTTGGCCGTCACATCCTAAAACATATTATGGCTTCTCTGGTTCCGCTGTGTGTTTGTGGACCCCACATTGTTATTCAGCTACGTTCTCACCTATTTTATTTGAAGTCTGTCTTCTATGACCCTGAGCAGTATCTTGGTTATATCGTCTTGACTTGTCTTGCCACTGCATTCAGATGGACTCACAGGAGAAGGTGTGGTCGACGAATTGCGCAACACTTTCTCATTTTAACCGAATTCATCGCACAAGTCATTCTTATTCTAATTGCAATCCGATTTTCTTGACTGATCACTTGACTCTTATGCCAGATCACATGCTTTCTAAACGAATCTTCTACGGTGAGTTGTTCTGTAGATAACGCTCCAAGGCAGCCAGAGGAAACGCTTTAAAGACACTCTAAAGTATTTCACTAAAAGCTTTTGGAATTCATCACGGCACTTGGAATACTACTGCCAAAGACCGAAATTGGTGGCGTACATCGTTACGCAAGGGTCCAGTCACTTCTGAAGCAATCAGGACTGCAGGAGCTGTAAAAAACACAGTTGGGCAAAACACACCACCGCAGGAGATCCTTCTCCTGGAACGGAAGGTATTCTTTGCTCCGATTGTGAAAGAATATATCGAGCCAAAATAGGCCGTACCAGCAATCTTAGAACTCACGGCTTCAAACGTTCAACCCCCATGGATGAAATGAATGGTTATCATCATTCTTGATGGAGAAACACGAGTTGTATGGATATAGACACCTGTTCTGTTATCGACACACGATTTCACGCAGGGTTCCTGTTTTGTGTTTTGTTTTTGGGGATATGGGGGGGGGGGGGGGGGGGGGGGGGGTAGAATATATATTATCCCAAACACAATGTGCTCCAAGATACGAATAGGGGTCGTTTTCCTTATTTTACTCAACAAGGTATGACAAGACGTCATGCACTTTACTTAACTTACTAAGATATGACAAGACGTCATGCACTTTACTTAACTTACCAAGGCATAGATAGAAGTCATTACCCTACTTAATCTGTGATCCAGTAGAAGCGAACACAACATTAAACAATGCTTCACTACATGAAATTATATTGCCTTTATCTAAGTGCCATTACGCATCTTAGAACGCCCATATGCCCTTCTCAGGGGTCCAATAAATCTGACGACTATGCCTTGTGATCCGTGTCAGAAGACACGTCCCTGACAATTAATTTGATGTCAGGAGATTTACAGTTCAGCGACAAAATCAACACGTCAGGAGGCCACCTGCTGGTTCTAAAAGGAAAATCCAAAGTTATGCAGGAATATAAATGCCTACTCCCTTGTTTATTTGAATTTAAATAACGCCGTCGTTATATTATTTATTTAAAATACGTGAATTTATTTATATCAAAAACTATCATACTGTGCCTATCCGATAAGCATGGGCAGCCATGTTTCGCCATCTCACACTATCACTAGAGTTGTGGATCAGCTAGTATGTGTGTCTCGATTATGCCATGTGGCCAATCCATCGATATATTTCCTTCTCTGCCTGCCCCATGCCCCCCCCCCCCCCCCAAATCTCGCCAGTTGTCACCAAATACTCCAATTTATATCAGCTCATAACGTCCCCAAATAAATCTTGACTGTCTACGCCTAAAACAATTTACGGTTTTCATTTCTTTCTAGTAGAACTCTCACGCTGAGATTCACATTTGTTCACCAGTAATTGTCTAATTCTTCCCTTAAGATCAACATTGCTGCACATGTATTTGTCACATCCTCCTCTTGAGATCCTCATTGTTTCGCTGGTAATTATCTAAATCTCCCCTTGAGATCCACATTCTTTCGCAGGTAATTATCTAATTCTCCCATTGAGATCCACATTGTTTTGCTGGTATTTGTGTAATTATCTCTTTGAGATCCTGCAGCCAGCAGGGTTAGGATCGGCTAGCCTCTCCCAGGAGGGGTGAAGAGCGAAAATTAGTAGCCTGCCGATGACCCGCAGACTACACAAGTCAACCCCCACCTCCAAGTGGTGCAGACCGGGCAACCATGACCGCGAGGTCATGGGCTAACGGGGCTATGGCTCGCCATAGGGGATGGACTCCCTGTGGTCAGATTAGTGTCCTAAACCTGCGACTGGCCCTAGCAAGCCGGCAGGGGATCTTCATACTGCTCGTAGAAAAACCAAGAAGTAATACAGAGGCATTTCACTGTTGAGTCATACTGGGAAAATATTTTGCAAAATTCTTGAAAAAAGATTACGAACTACTTTAGAACCCCAGCTAAGCGAAACGCAGCTTGGATTTAGGAAAAACAAAGGATGCACAGACGCCATTTTTGCTCTTAGACAACTTATAGAAAAATCAATTGAATTCAATGAAACACTCTACTTAGCCTTTGTCGACCAAGAAAAGGCATTTGATAGGGTAGATAGAAACAAGCTGTGGGAAATCCTTAAACAATATGGAGTGAGTACACATCTAACAAACCTATGCAGAAGTTTATACAACAACAGTGAATGCATAGTGAGAGCAACTGGAGAACACTCAGAACCCTTCACCATAAGATCTGGAGTACGACAAGGTTGTGTCCTGTCCCCTCTCTTGTTCATAACATATATAGACAACATATGTAAAGAAACCAGCCAAGCAGAGACAGCAAGAATACCGCATGACGAGAACACAGAAGAAGAACCATCTGCAAATCTAACCATTAGAGAACTCCTGTTTGCGGACGACCAAGCACTAATAGCAAAATCAGAAGCTGAATTACAAGACCACATGAATAGTCTAAACGAAATGTGTAGGGAACATAACATGAAAATTAGCACAAGCAAAACAGAGGTAATGACTATAACTAAAGAAGAACAAACAGCAACAATTCACCTAAACGAACATCCCTTGAAACAAGTAAAGAGCTTCAAGTACCTAGGAAGTATAATATCATCAAATGGCAGATCAGAAGACGAGATCGAAAATAGGTGCAATAAGGCAAATCAACTCATTGGACAAATGGCACCAATACTAAAGAACAAACATGTATCAATAACTACTAAGAAAGCACTTTACAACACAATCTTCCTACCAACTCTGTGCTACCAATGCCAAACCTGGACAATGACAGAAAAAGAGAAAAGAAAAATCACAACAACAGAAATGAGGTTTCTGAGAAGAATACTCAACGTATCAAGAAGAGATAAGATCAGAAATGAAGAAATCAGGACTAAAGTAGGGGTTAAAGCTGCTCTAGATTTTATTAGAAAGCAGCAAGTCAAATGGTTTGGCCATGCAAGTAGGCTACCAGTCAACAGCATGCCACAACAAGCAATGATGTACAGACCAGATGGAAACAGAGGAAGAGGCCGACCACGTAAACGTTGGACTGAGGGAATAACAGAATCCATGGGAATGTCGATATACGAAGCCCATAACCGGGCACTCTCACGAAGTTTATACTTCACCTCGACACCGCAAGGTACAAGAGGAACATGATGAGATGAGATGATGAGATCCATATTGGTTCACTGGTATTTGTCTAATTCTCTCCTTGAAAACCACATTGCTTCACATGTATTTGTCAAATTGTCTTTTTGATATCCACATTGGTTCATTGGTAGTTGTCTAATTTTCTCCGTGAGATCCACATTGGTTCATTGGTATTTGTCTATTCTCTCCTTAAATTCCCCATGATTCATCGGTATTTGTCTAATTCTCTCCTTGAGATCCACATTGGTTCATTGACATTTGTCTAATTTTCTCCATGAGATCCACATTGGCTCATTGGTTTGTGTCTAATTCTCTCCTTAAGATCCACATTGGTTCATTGTTATTTTCTAATTATCTCAGTGAGAACCACATTGGTTCATTGGTATTTGTCTAATTCTTTCCTTGAGATCCACATTGGTTCATTAGTTTTTGTCTAATTCTCTCATTGAGATCCACATTGGTTCATTGTTATTTTCTAATTATCTCAGTGAGAACCACATTGGTTCATTGGTATTTGTCTAATTCTCTCCTTGAGATCCACATTGGTTCATTAGTTTTTGTCTAATTCTCTCCTTGAGATCCACATTGGTTCATTGGTATTTGTCTAATTCTCTAAGTGAGATCCACATTGGTTCATTAGAATTTGTCTAATTCTCTCCATGAGTTCCACATTGGTTCATTGGTTTTTGTCTAATCCTCTCCTTGAGATCCACATTTGTTCATTGTTATTTGTCTAATTCTCTCCTTGAGATCCACATTGGTTCATTGGTATTTGTCTAATTTTCTCCTTGAGATCCACATTGCCTCACGGGTATTTGCCTAATTCTCTCCTTGAGATCCACATTACTTCACGTGTATTTGTCAAATTCTTTCCTTGAGATCCACATTGGTTCATTGGTATTTGTATAATTCTCTCCTTGAGATCCACATTGGTTCACTGGTATTTGTCTAATTCTTTCCTTAAAACCCACATTGGTTCACTGGTATTTGTCTAGTTTTCTCCTTCAGATTAACATTACCTCACTGATATATGTCTAGTTCTTTCCTTGAGATCCACATTTCCTCATTGGTATTTGTCTAGTTCTCTTCATGAGATCCACATTGCTTCACTACTATTTGTCTTATTCTCTCCTTGAGGTCCACATTGTTGATTCTGTCAGATAATTTTAGTCTATCTAATTTGAAGAGCAGCTGCCCCCCCCCCCGGTCCCACCCCACCTAAATACGTGTTTTCAATGGCCGGGTACGCATCCACCTGAGTCCACAACTGTTGAATATGGACATATTTTTATTCTAACGAGTGAAATGGTGCCCTGGGTTTCATAAATGAATATCAACCTGAATTATATCTACGAGACAATGAAAGGATCTTAAGTAATATGCCATAGGCATTGAAGATCAGAGAGAGGCAGCTGACATGTTACGATTAACCTTCTCTGCTGTATGGCAGTCAATGATTATGCGTGATGAGCAGACTAGAGAGTGCTTTCAGACAGAGGGAGTGTACTTCCTGAGACGATCGTTGCAAATATAAGGGGCGTTCATTTGAAATCCGTTGTTGCGGCATCGCGCGTAATTGCGTACGTTGAACATGATCATGTCATAGTCATGTGATAAGTACTGACCAATGAATAAAAGAGCACGTGCGTATAGGTTCTGTTTCTGACCGTTGAGAAAATGGCCGGGTTGATCCAAAATCCGTCCAAAGAAGCTCAAAGAGCGGTGATTCAGTTTCTTTCATTTGAAGGATGTCGACAAGTGGACATTTGAATGTCTCAGAAAGGACGTCAGTTTACGACAGATCTTCGACGGCCGGGTCAAGCGCATATTGTTGCAACAAAAAGAAACCATCGCCAAAATTGATGCAGTAGTACAGATGAACCGTTGTCGAAGCATACGTTCGTCAGCGAAAGAATTTGATGCGTCACCTGAGACAATTGAAAAGGTCGTTCGTAAGAAACTGCAATATCGGCAGGTGTGTTCACAGTGGGTACCATGGATTTTGACCGACCATCAAAAAGAGGATCGCATGGGATGGTGTTTGAACCACTTGCTGCGTTACAGAGTGGAGGGTGATGGATTTCTCTTCCGCATAGTGGCAGGCGATAAATCATGGTGTCACCACTTTGAGCAGAGCAGCAAAAGAGAGAGAGAGCATTAAATGGAAGCATGCTGAATCACTAAAAGCCAAAACAAACAAAAAATTCAAGTTACATGTTTCCGATGGTAAGAATATGCTGAGCACATTTTCTTTTTACCATGAAGGGCTATTGTTGGCCGACTTTAAAGAACTTGGTGCCAACATCAACTCTACCCACTACTTGCAAACACTAGACACGCTGCAAAAAGCCATCAAGAATAAACGACCCGGCATGATTTCTCTCGGTGTGATTTTGTTGCACGATAATGCTCGACCGCATATCGCAAAGATTGTGCAGGAAGCATTAGCAAGGTAGTAATGGGAAATTCTGCAACATCCAGCCTATAGTTCTGATTTGTCACCATGTGATTTTCATTTGTTCGGACCTCTAAAAAAAGCTCTTAATGGGCAGCGTTTTCACACAGATGCAGACGTAATGAACGCGGTAAACATTTGGTTCAGTGAGCAACCACAATCCCTTTTTGTGGACGGCATTCGCCGCCTGCCTAGGCAATGGGATGCTTGCCTGAATGCCTACGGCGACTTCTTCTGACCAACCGATGGTGCATAATTCATTCAAAATGAATACTTTGTTTACTTCTACCACACATGTTAATGTTTCTTTCATGATTTTGTAATAAAGCCTTTGGGACGGGTTTCACGTGAACGTCTCTAATACCTTGGACTGCCAAAGTGTCAACACCGAGTGCACGGACAAACTGTATGAAATTGCATTATATGTGAGAAGAGATGCCTGAGGAGAGCTGCGAACTTAACAATCCGAGACCGAGTAAGACATGTTGTTATCAGACAGTCAGTGGGATCAACACCTTGTGCCATATTTATTGAAAGACAGAAGATCAAGTGGTGTGGCCATCTGGCTAGAATGCAACACCATCAATTACCATTACTGGCCCTACATCAAAGATCTTCTGCTACGAGACAAAGAGGACTCCCGAGAAGAAAATGGATTGACGACATCAAAAACGCGGCTTGACATCAAACGTGGGAAATGGACGACTACGATGATGATGATGATGGAAATTGTGACCTGCTCTAATGTCTTGAGTGTGTGAGGGTGGGGGTGTGTATATGGGTGAGGTGTTGTGTTGGAGAGGAGATGTGTGTGGGTAAGATATGTGTGTGTGGGTTGGTGGGGTAGGTGTGATTGGGTGTGGAATGTGCGGGTGGGTAAAGGATGTATGTGAAGGTGGGGGATGTGTGTTTGGCTGGGTGGATGAGGTGTGTGGGTAGATGGGAGATGTATGTGTTGCTGTGTGGATGGGGCATTTGTGGGTATAAGTGGTTGGGGGATGAGTGCGTGAGTGGGTGGATATATATGGAAGAAGAATGTATGGGTGGGGGTGAATGTGTGGGTGGGAAGATGTGTGTGGGTGGGGAGGTGTGTGTTTTTGGATGGGGGATGTGTTGGTGGTTGAGGATGTGTGTGTGTGTGTATGAGTGGGGAAATGTGTGTGTGTGTGTATGGGTGGAGTGTATGTGGGTGGGTTAATGTGTGGTTAAGGGATGTGTGGTTAAGGGATGTGTGATTGGTGGATGGGTAATTGGGGGTGGGTGGAAGATGTGTGGGTTGGTGAGTGTGTGTAGGTTGGGGTGGGGATATGTGTGTGTGTGTGCATGGGTGTGGGATGTGTGGGTGGGTGGGGGAGATTTGGGGGGGGGGGATTGTGAGTGGGTAAGTGCGTGATGGGTGGGTTGGCGGGGATATGTGTGTGTGTGTAGATGGGGATGTGTGGTTGGAGGATGTGTGGTTTACTGGTGTGGATGGTGGGGTGGGTGTGTGGTGGAAGATGTGTTTATGGATGGGGGAGATGTGTTTGTAGGTGGGGATGTGTGTATGGGTGGGGGATGTGTGCTTGAGAGGTGTAGGATGTTGGGTGTGTGGGTGGGTGTAGGTTGGCTGATGCATATGTGTGGGTGAGTGCGGGATGTGTGTATGGGTAGGTGCGGGATGTGTGGGTTGGCAATGGTATGTGTGTGTGGTTGGGTGATAGTGTTATGCTGGGTGGTTGGGGGTGTGTGGGTGGGATGTGGAGAATATGTGGGTGGGTGAGTGCGTGTCGGTTATGAGATAGGTGGTGATGTCTGGGTTGATGGGGGGATATGTGTGGGTGGGAGATCGGTGTGTGGGGGCGGCATGCATGTTTGTCTGGGTCTGTGTGAGTGCGTGGGGGTATGTGTGGGTGGGTGGGTGAGGTGTGGTGAGTGGGGGATATGTGGGTGGCTGCGGGATGTGTGGGTGGCTACGGGATGTGTGGGTGGAGGGGAGATGTGTCTCATAACATTGCAATATGCATTGTTTATGTTTACAACTTTAATTCGACAATGTTTTTCCCAATGTGACTGTATCGTGCGTAGTATGCATTGTTTATGCTTACAAAATCCATTTGACAATGTTTTTTTTCCTTATGTAAATGTAACATGCACATTTGATGAATGAAATTGAATAGAAAGAAAAAGCAGCGGCTGCAGCAGGATATAGCAATATGAATGTTGTTTGACAGCCACGACACGACTCACATGTAGCAGGCAGATTAGAACCTTTTACCTCCAACGCACGCACACACTCCACTCACATGAGGACACTGCACATTACATCGCAACTCCTTACACGATCAGGCATCGAGCGAAGATGGATTTAGACGGTGAAGAAATCTAGCACTTCGGGCATCGGCAGGTCGCCCAGAGGTTGGAATAACGGATGCAGGCTGACGAGGTGTCATGAATCGATTGTAGCTTCAGACACACGAGTGGGATAGTGTGAACGCTTCTTGCACCAGGTAACATTAGAGTAACCTAGACATTTCGGACTGTAGCCGGGTTGACAGTGCATGTTGTGGGAATGATGAAGGAATGTTAGATGGGTGTGAGGGCCTGAAGGCATAAGCATCATCAACATGTGAGTACTTCATTCATGTCTTGCCAATGGTCAATATACTATTACTCATCACTGCACCGGAGCTTACTCAACTTCTTTTGAGTGTTATGGTTGTCTTGTTATCGTCTGATGTAGGCAGGTACATACACACTCAGTGCACAGCTCACTCATAAATCATACAACGAGCCAGAGCGCAGAGACAGCTGATACCACAGTACAATTTGTGTGATATTCACTGGCACAGGAACGGAGCATAATAAGGACGACCCGTTGCTGTGAAGTTGGAACTGCGACTAACTAACTAACTAATAACAATATGAAATGGAAAAAAATAGGTATATTAAACTCCTGCGAGAAAAAACGTACTAAACATCAACAACGTTGCACATACCTTACAAGGAGATCCACGTATCGCGAAATACAGGTGAAAATCCGAAATCAGAAGCACTCAATAAATATAAAAAATGAATAATAAAATGAGATAAAATACACACGAACGCTTACAATACGACACACAGACGTTTCGATTCTCAGAATCTTTGTCAATGACAACACAGATAGTCTAACAACGAGATACAGCAAACAACGACAAAACACAAACACACGACCTATCCAGCAGGCATGATCGGCTACAGGTCGGTAAACATGAACTAATGGATATATAAACTAGAAAACTAACAACAGGAAAACGGACGATGAGAAGGGGTAGCAGCCAGGAAATTAAATGATATGGAATAGACAGAAAAAGCAGCGGCTGCAGCAGGATATAACAATATGAAATGGAAACAAATAGGTATATTAAACTCCTGCGAGAAAAAACGTACTAAACATCAACATCGTTGCACATACCTTACAAGGAGATCCACGAGATGATGAATAAAAGATGAGTGATTGGAAGGGTCGAATTTAAGACGGGCCTGCGTGCCCAATTTGTTACCCTTTTAAAATAAAATTCGTTCGTTCTTTCGTTCATTCTTGGGGATGTGTCATTCACACGTTACGATATGTCCCATTTCAATCCATAGTCTTTAAACGCTTCTTGATTAGTCCAATTTTGATCTACAGTAGAGGCTAACGCTGCGTGGTATTCATTTGAACGTTAATTATCTGGTCCCCGAGCTTCATGTCGCTGCGACCAGCCTCTTTTTTTGTACTGAAAAGTCCAAAGACAGGAAAGTCCAGAAACGACGTTTTTCGCACATCTTTAGACTAGTGAGCACAGATGTTGTCGACATCGTGCTTTCATTTCCACATATACGTATGTGTACCCATTTTAGGATAATTCGACCTAGGCGTTTTGGTAGAATAAGTCGACACGGCAGTTGGGGTCAATTTTACCATTTCGGAAAAGTAGACCTGGGAGTGGGGTCAATTTTAACATTTTAGTATAAATCGACCTAGCAGCTGGGGTCAATATTAACAATTTAGGATAAGTCTACATGGCAGTTGGGATTACATCCATTTTAGGAAAAGTAGACCTGGAGTTGGGGTTAATTTTAACATTTTAACATAAGTCTACCTGGCAGCTGGGGTAAATTTTAGCATTTTAATATAAATCTACCTAGCAGTTGGGGTAAATTTTAACGTTTAAGAATAGAGCACCTCGGAATTGGGATACATTTTAGCATTTTATGATAAGTCGACCTGGCAGGTGAGGTCAATTTAACATTTTATGAACAGTGGAACTGGGAGTTGGGGCCAGTTATAACATTTTAGAATAAGCTTACCTTGCAGTTGGGGTCAATGTTAACACTTAGGATAAATCTATCTGGCAGTTAGGGGTCAATTTTATCATTTTAGGATAAGTCGACCTGGCAATTGGGGACAATTTAACATGTTATAATAAGTCTGCCTGGGAGTTGGAGTCAATTGTAACGTTTTGGAAAAATGGGATTGGTAGTTGGGGTCTATTTTAGCATTTTGGTATACGTTGACCTGACAGATGGGGTAAATTTTACCATTTTGGATAAGCATACATGGCAGTTGGGATCAATTTTAACAAGTAAAGATAAGTCTACGTAGTAGTTGGGGTCAAATATAACATTTTATGATAAGTCGACATGGCAGTTAAAGGTCAATTTTAACATTTTACGATAAGTCTACATGGCAGTTGGGGTCAAATTTAACATTTTATGATACATCGACCTGACAGTTGGAGTCAATTTTAAAATTTTAAGATACGTCAACTTGGGAGTTGGGGTCAATGGTAACATTTTAGGATAAATCGACCAGGGAGCTGGAGTCAATTTTAACATTTTAGGATATGTGGACTTGGAAGTTGAGGTCAACTTTAACAATTTAGGTTACGTTGACCTGGAAATTGGGGTCAATTTTAACATGTCTCGATTTGGATTCTAAAACGTCGCCAGTCAGGTTGGCAGACGAGGATTACGCCACCGCGGCTCCATTCTGTGATACAGTTGTTCATTGCTACACTTACTATTGTACAGACCTACAAACAGACCGAATGACCAACGAACCGATCTACCCACTGACGGATCAATAGATCGATACATAGACATGGAGGCAAACAGTCACGTACACGGATATATACACCAGTTTGTCATTAACATGACGCTTTATTAGTGTTATTGTTGTTTTGTTTTTTTTAACTCAGCCTTGGCCATTCCTACGGTTGTTGAACTTATCCCACCAGAGCATCTCGACACAGCTTAGCAATGTAATATTATACGTACGTATAATGTATTTCCACATCGCTGCTTTCCTGTATGATACTTCAATGTCAAATTACCAAGACAAACGGAACAATCCGGGTGCATTTCTACAGCACTTCACTGCAAAAGTGCTTCAAGGTCTGTTTACTAATAATTATCAAACAAAAAATGAACAATTTAACCCGCAATTCTCTGCAAGCAGAATTACACGCATGATACATTCGATATTAACAATGTCTTTTCGTTCTAATTCCTTTCCATAATGTCTGTTTACAGATAAATATCAAATATATCTCAAGAAGTAATGCCCCAGAAGTTGCCCGTTTACACCACACCCTGAAACAGACGTCATATACCACCTCAAGAGTTTAGTTTTATGAGAAAAATAATTATTCTTCATTAGCCATGCAGACATATCAAAACGACATCAAATACCAGTGTATGTAACAGTCTGTTGATTTCTCCAGGGGCCTATTATGCTTGAGTGAAAAAGCCATTTATCAGCTTTGACATTGGCAATAGTTTTCACAGTGAGAAATACAAAACATCAAACTAGGAGTTTAAGTGTGTAATATATGTCATTTGAAACGTAGTTTATGCCTCGTTAAATATTCTAACAATGATCAGTAGGCGTTGGAATATTACTATAAGTACAGGGTACGTTAATACCGGCCTGTCAGTGGGGTTCGAGTCCTTACTTGCTGAATACAGACTGAAGTAAGTTCTCTCACAGGGTTGTATTGTCCGTTGAGTATTCTAGCTTTCAGCGACTAGACCGAATGCTAAACTTAGTGGGCCATATTAACTCTTTATTTTGTAAATAATACGTTGTATGCTAATTGCTCTCGTCATGAATCTCAGCCATCGCGTTATAGGTTGTCTGACTTGTTTATTTTAGTAGGAGCATGCTGACAAAGGCTGGTTTTTCTGATGGCTACTTCAGTCTAAATGTAGCCTCAGTTTGAATCATTCGTGGTTTTTCAAAGAGTGGTTTTACGCTTGGCCAGAAGTCACAACAATTGAGTCTAACAATTCCACGGGGATAGAAAAATATAAGGGAAACAACGATAATGAAATCAATAAAATAACACAATCTTCTTAGGAATGTTATATGAATTGGCACAGTTGCATGGAAGATGTTGAACAACAAAAAGGGCATATATGTGGGAAGTTGCCGCTAAGCATGTCCTATGGAAAATGACTATACCACTTAATTTAATGATATTTATGTTGCAGAATTGAAAAACCACATGTAAAAGCCCTGATAAGAAAATACTTAACCAAATTGACTACATACATATTAATACAAGATTTAAAAATCCGCATAAAATGTTAAGAAAATGCCCGATGCTGATTGTAATAGTGACCATGTACCACTATATGGACAAATAAAAGTAAGATTGAAGAGAGGGAAAAAATGGTTAAGAACATGAGACTTAATAAAGATGTTCTGTAAACAGATAAAGACATTCCAGAACAATACGAGTGATTGTGACAATTTGGTGCATGCAATGACTAAAATATAGAGTATAAATGAACAATGGGAAATGGTAAAGAACTCCATTAATCAAACAAGCAAATAAATGTTACCGGAGAGAAGCCGAAAAGCTAAGAAAACATGGATGACTGAAGATATCTTAAAGCTAATGGACAAAAGAAAGCAGTGTAAACATGACAAACAAGAATTTTCTAAGACAAGTAAAGAAATAAGAGATACGTGTGTAAAGGCAAACGAAAGTTGGATAAAAGAGCAGTGCAAGAAAATTGAATTAAATACTATTAAAGATACAAAAAATAATTACAGACAAACCAGTGAGCTCACAGGAAGAAAAATAAGAGTAGATACAGGATGTTTGAAATAAAAAACAGGAAAAGATATTATTAGAGGAAAATTAGTCTAGTTTAGTTTAGTTTAGTCGTTGGATCAACATCACAGCACCTGGTTTAACCCATAAGTGCTCCGTTTTCCTCCTAACTCAAACCTGAGTCTGGAGAAACTCAGCTCAATGCACGAACTCCGTTGCTTCGGCGAGGATCCTGAAATACTTTGGGTAGATTTTTAACTCGAGATTTTGCCCGGGCAGCGCCGTTAGGCTACTCTTTTTCGATTTCCAACTGCCAAGGAATTTTTTACGTGCGCAACAATACACACGGGCGTCCGATCTCACTACCCAGAGACCAGGGGAAATTTTATTACTGGAAGTCCAGGTGGATTCTTTAAATAAATCCCGGTCCTCACCGTGGTCTGAACCCGGGACCCCCAGCACTCGAGGCGGACACCATACCTCGAGACCACTCAGGAAATATGCTGTAGTGAAGAGGTGGAATGAGTATATAAGAGAATTATAGGATGGAGAAAGGGAAGAATTAACAGAAGAAAGTAACTTAGAAGGTCCACCTATTCTAAAAGAAGAAGTCGCTAATGTTGTAAATTATATGAAGAAAGGACAATCAGCTGGGCCAGAGGAATCACAATAGAAGAATTAGAAGTACTGGGAAAATTTGGAGTAAATATATTATTAAATAATATGTACATCAATGGATATTTACCGAGTGATATGCTGAAATATGTATTTATAGCTATTTAAAAAAAAAAAGACCAGGACCAATTAAATGCGAAGAATTTCGTACAATTAACCTCATAAACCATGTCACTAAGCTTCTACCCAGAAATAATGTCGCCAGTTGTCCCTGGGGTGAAAGGAATCAACAAGCACACTCTTTTACTTCTATATCAACAGACTTGGTATCTACACAACACCTTCAGTCTTTGGATCACTATCTCTCTCACTTCTTACCACGGGACAATACCCTACTTCATATTCCTCCAGAACATACCCACACAACTCTGGCTTCTAATAATTGATAAAATAACTTAGTAAAGAAAAGTGTCAGGTGTGTGCAAAGTGTGTGCATGGAAGGTCGGTAGTATAGTCTATGGTGTATGCGAGAAGATACCAGTAAGTTCAGGATCTTTCATCATAGTTTCCGGCCATACCACAACACAACACAGCAAGTCAGATGGACCTCACCGAATGAAGCGTCTCTCCGGTCAGTGGTCGACTTCTTGGAGTTGTTCGTGGATAGTCTGGGTGCCTGGTTACCAATGTTATATATGGTAGAATACTGTCCATGAATTCGGAACCCTCGATGTACCTAATGTGTCAATAACAATCCTGGAACCTAGGAATACCGGCACTTCTCTCACACGACCCCTAAGAAACAAACAGATGGTATCTGTTCGAGTAAATTCCTCCTGTCTGTTTGGGCAATGTTACTGAATAGTTTTCTTTACCATTATACCTTCTCCACATAATAATGTCATAGTCCAGAGAAGTAATTACTGTTAATAAAAATCAGCCTTTATTTTTTAAACACAGCCACTGACAACTAGCCTTTTTATGTAAAACACTAAAGGCTTAGAAAAGACTATGTATTATGGAATGTTGTCCCATTGCCGAGGCCATTTAGCAGAAATGCACTCGGTGTGAGTGCCATTGTCCTCCTCTCCGAGTTGTCATTTATTTCTCGGGTACAGTAGAACCTGTGAGCCTGTCGAAAAGAGAACACCCGGTGAGAGAAACCCGATTCAAACCTACTATATGTGAGTGTAGGCCGAAGGCCACACTCAGATATTTATATCCTAATTAAAATTGAACTAACCTCTGGCATAAAGCAGAGGAGTTCATCAAATTGGCCTGAGATGTGGTAAGAAAAGAAAAGACTAAAGGAAAAGCGAATAAACTCCAGCAGACATCCTACCGGAAGGTCCTAACATTGACATTTCCCTTATCCCCCAACCACTCTCAATCTCGCTGAATATCTTCCCACGACATTGGTTTTACCGTGCCGAGTGAAACGATATATCACTCGACCTAGTTTAAGCTACGCATCAGCCGGCTGCCGCCGACGCTCCTAGAATAGGTTTACACAACGCACCATCACTACGCTCGATTCCTAATCTCTATCAATAAACTACCTAATGTAAACTATTCCAGTCCTAGAATTGAAACCACCAAGTCACATCATTGATAAATTGTCTGTCGCCTTTAAAAAACACTAGACACCGTGATTTCTTTTCATATTTAGAACTGGAACAGATCCACACCCCACTTCGTGTTACTCCAGCCTGCACACTGATTGCAAAAAGTTTATCCCCTGCCGCGAACTGTGTGTCTCAATGACGTCACTGTCTTGGCCAGAATCCAGATGCAGGGAAACTCTCCTTCTTTTCATTCCTCAGATCGGGGTAAACATTATGCCGAATTGTCCCCCTGTGATCCGGACTTCCTTCTCCTGTATTCAAAGAATCTTGGTTGCGTTTGATCTGGGGAACCTTTTCCAACAACAAAGAGTTGCCGGGGCCTAGTGACGACTGTCTCTTGCAATCCATCATTCTGATCGACATTTCCAGTAATTCCGTGACATTCTCTTAAGAGAGTTGACAGCGTCGACTCTTGCTCACTGGAGTTTCGATCCAGATGATCTACAGCAATCTATGCATTAAGCTCATGTTCAGTTTCTGGGAGATGGCTCAGCACACCAAATGTTGATGGTCTGCCTTTACCCTCAAAGGTATTGCCTCCCCATCAATTAGGCGATCTCACTGACAGCCTATATCCTGGTCATGATAGACACTAGTGTTGGCACATCGCCCCTGTACGTTCGCTCGGCCAACTTCCGACTTGCGTAAGCGACGGCTCACAGTACAGACGGATCGTTCCATCCTGACTGTAACTGTGTCTCCATACCCACTTAGTTTCTCCAAGATTTGCATCCTGGGATCCGCGGTATCGTCCTCAATGGTCAGAATCGTCTTCCCAAAAATCCCTGGATATTTGCTTCCAGGACCATCTCGGTCGATATTGGATCTGGTCAGCCAACCGTCGGTCGGAGTCTCGGGTATCTTGCGCCGTTTCCGACGTTACCCACCCCTTCTGAACTGGGCTACTAGCGAATTTTTCACTACGGGCCTCTCCCTGACGTGTGATTTCCCCACTATCTTCGGCTGGAAAATCGGACCTACCCCGTACTTTTCCATAGACCCTCCTATGTAGTATTTGGGATCACTGGTCTTCGTCTGGACACGTAACCCATTTCACAATGGCTGTCAGTACCATAAGGTGAGAAGATTTGTCATCGGATATCTCCTCATATTTCTGAAGGAGATGCCTAGGTAGACTTTTCAGTTCTCCCCTGATCCGGATTTCGTAGGTGGTCTTGGACACAACCTTTACCACACGATAAGGTCTTTGCCATCCTACTTGACGTATACTGGTCTACTGCTCCGTCTCCTACCTTAAGAGCTACTTTACTCTTCGTCCGATTATTGGGTGGTGCCTTCTGGCACTCTGGACAAGACTTACCTAACCGGCGTACATCTCCGGTCATTCCTGGCCAGCAATATAATGGCAGGAAATTTGCTGCAGCGTCTCCCTGACACCCATATGTCGATTCCCGGACATCTGACTACCGGATATGGTGTGTCCGCTTTGAAGAATGTGGGGACGGTGGGCCTCTGGGACCACCACCTGCTCGTACAGTTTGTCTCCCCTTCCGGTCTCCGGTAGAGCAGTCGATTCCTCAGAAAGTACTGCCCCCGTTCTGGTGGGTCAGCACTTCTTTGCAGCTTCTTGTCGCCAGGACGCAACGTTGTGTCCTTCCCTTGGGCAGTATGCAATTCCCCTTGCACATGGTTGGTGCTTAGTGTGTCTGCCTCTTCTTTCTTCCCTTGGGATCTAGTGGTTGATGCTCCCATGTGGGCGGGTTGTGTGGGCACCCACAGGAACACGTATTTCGTACCGAGGATCACGGGAAATAGGGGATCAGATAATACAGCTGCTGGAATGATGCCCGTGACGTACCTGGACTTAATCTCCACCTTGGCGATTGGCAACATCTTGGCAACAGCGCCCTTCATTGCAGGCTGTATCTCAATGGTCTCCCCTGTGAGTTAGTCTGGGCGTACCAGGCTGGCATGAATAATGTCTTCCCCGTCCAAGCCAGTGTCATAGAGACAGTTAACCTGCTGACCGTTGACTTCGATCAGTTCGACCACAGGTGGCCTCTCTTGGTCCAGAGTTCCTTCAACGACCTCGACTTTTTCGATGGCAACCGCCTTAGGAGCCACAAGGCAGGCTGCGAAGTGAGAGCTTTTCATTTTCGATTTTCAGTCTTTCGTGTTGTGAGAGGACGACTTGCAGATCGAACACCACTTCTCAGACCACTGTTGTTTCGGTTGAGAGTTGAGTGGGCTCTGTCTCCCATCCTTCTTCTTCTCTGGACTCTCCTCTGAAGTCTTTACATAAGGTTCCACTTTCTTAATTTCTGAGCTTTTGTATTTCTTTCGGTCATGTTTCTCCTGACCTTTGGTGGTTGGTGTACCGGTTTCTCCAGCTTCCCCATGGACTTCAACGAATCTTTCCGCAAACTTATTGTCTCTGTGGCGAAGTGGTCAAACCGTTTGACTCGTGCTCCGAAGGTTGTGGGTTCGATTCCGGGCCGCACCCTTCGGTTTACGAGTTAAATGTTTAGGAGACTCCTGCGGGTCGTCGCTAAAAGCTACGGAGTTCGTGCTTTGTGCGACGCTTTCCGTGCTGCGGAAAGAGACCGAGCCATATGGGATAAAACCCGGTGCAATGAAGTCGACCCTGTCGACTTTTAAGCGACTTTCTATTCACTACATCAATCCGTTCCGCCCCTTGTTCTCCCAAGAATGTCTTGAGAGGTTCCGACATTTGCTTTCGCATCTGGTCGACTATCATGAGCTCTTCTAGACTCTCATAGTCATGCATGAACCCAGCCAAATGCATCCATTTTTGGAGGTAGGATTTCAGACGCATACTGTAGGCGGCGAATAGCGCTCCCGGCTCTCGTTTCGCTGATCGAAACTTCTTCCGATAAGTGTGTGACGTAACCTCATAGTGTTTAAGTAAAGCTGTTTTGAACTCGTCGTAGTTGTTCTCATGTCCTGGCTGCAGGCGGGAGTAAACCTTGTCACCCGTTCCGCGTAATCCTTGGGACAATTTAAGATTCCATTTGTCTCGAGCTAGACCCATAGCGACAGACATTGCCTCGAAGCGTTGTAAGTATTGGTCTATTTTTTATTTGTCTTCATCATAGACAGCCAAAGGAAACTTCATGGCATGGTAACCATGTCTTGTCATTGTGGGTGAACCATGGGGAAAGGATCCTCCCACTGCCCCGTCAGTTTCTCCCATAGATTGTGAACTAAGCTCAAGTTCCCGCATTCGGTACTCATGCTAAATTTTCTGAGCTTCTTGCTCAGCCTCCAATTTCCTAGCAGCTTGCTCAGCTTCGAGTCTCTTAGCAGCTTGCTTAGCTTCGAGTTTCTTAGCAGCTTGCTCAGCTTCGAGTCTCTTAGCAGCTTGCTCAGCTTTGAGTCTCTTAGCAGCTTGCTCTACGTCGAGTCTCTTAGCAGCTTGCTCAGCTTCGAGTCTCTTAGCAGCTTGCTCAGCTTCGAGTCTCTTGGTCTCTAACTCCATCATTTTTATCTCTAACTCGGCCTTTCGATTTTCTCTTTCTGCTTGACGGAAATCTCTCTCCACCTCCTGTATAAACTCTGATAGTGCAGGACCCGACAAGCCCATTCCTTCACCCCTTGCCCTCAGTTCTGCCATATCTAGTTTGGGAGTGGTCATATTTAGAGAAGGTGAGTCAGCAGGTTGAGTGTAAAGTCCCCAAAGCAATATATAGATACTCAATATTTAGAACTAATCTATATATGACACCACACAGCACACTACAAAACAATCTCTCAATGACAAGAGTAGAATTAGGACCAAAAACCTAAGTAGGCTTGTAAAGTGTGAAAAGGTATAATATGTGTCTTAACACCTATCCACATTCACCCTAGCTGGATCTTTACCATTCCGGTTTTACCCTTATTAATGTAATGACACCATTCCGTGCGGCGTGCCCCCATAAATGTCGTCAGTTGTCCCTGGGGTGAAAGGAATCAACAAGCACACTCTTTTACTTCTATATCACCAGCCTTGGAATTTAGTGGACCTTTGTCTACACATCCCCTTCAGTCTTTGGATCACTATCTCTCTCACTTCTTACCACGGAACACTACCCCTCTTCATATTCCTCCAGAACATACCCACGCAACTCTGGCTTCTAATAATTGATAAAATAATTTAATAAAGAAAAGTGTCAGGTGTGTGCAAAGTATGTGTATGGAACGTCTGCAGTATAGTCTATGGTGTACACGAGAAGATACCAGTAAGTTCAGGATTTTTCATCATAGTGTCCGGCCATACCACAACACAGCACAGCAAGTCAGATGGACCTCACCGAATGAAGCGTCTCTCCGGTCAGTGGTCGACTTCTTGGAGTTGTTCGTGGATAGTCTGGGTGCCTGGTTACCAATATTACATATGGTAGAATAGTGTCCATGAATTCGGAACCCTCGATGTACCTAATGTGTCTATAACAATCCTGGAACCTAGGAATACCGGCACTTCTCTCATACGACCCCTAAGAAACAAACTGATGGTATCTGTTCGAGTAAATTCCTCCTGTCTGTTTGGGCAATGTTACTGAATAATGTTCTTTACCATTATACCTTCTCCACATAATAATGTCATAGTCCAGAGAAGTAATTACTGTTAATAAAAATCAAACTTTTTAAAATCTCAGCCACTGACAACTAGCCTTTTTATGTTAAACACTCAAGGCTTAGATAAGACTATGTTTTGTGGAATGGTGTCCCAGTGCCGAGGCCATTTAGCAGAAGTGCACACGGTGTGACTGCCATTGTCTTCCTCTCCGAGTTGTCATTTATTTCTCGGGTACAGTAGAATCTGTTGAAAAGAGAACACCCGGTGAGAGAAACCCGATTCAAACCTACTATATGTAACTGTAGGCCGAAGGCCACACACAGATATTTATATCCTAACTAAAATTGAACTAAACTCTGGCATAAAGCAGAGGAGTTCATCAAATTGGCCTGAGATGTGGTAAGAAAAGGAAAGACTAAAGGAAAAGCGAATAAACTCCAGTAGACACCCTACCGGAAGATCCTACCATTGACATTTCCCTTATCCCCCAACCACTCTCAATCTCGCTGAATATCTTTTCACGACATTGGTTTTACCGTGCCAAGTGAAACGATATATCACTCGACCTAGTTTAAGCTACGCATCAGCCGGCTGCGGCCGACGCTCCTAGAATAGGTTTACACAACGCACCATCACTACGCTCGATTCCTAATCTCTATCAATAAGCTACCTTATGTAAACTATTCCAGTCCTAGAATTGAAACCACCAAGTCACATCACTGACAAATGTCTGTCGCCTTTAAACAACACTAGACACCGTGATTTCTTTTCATATTTAGAACTGGAACAGATCCACACTCCACTTCGTGTTACTCCAGCCTGCACACTGATTGCAAAAAATGTATCCCCTGCCGCGAACTGTGAGTCTCATTGACGTCACTGCCTTGGTCAGAATCCAGATGCAGGGAAACTCTCCTTCGTTTCATTCCTCAGATCGGGGCAAACAGTATGCCGACTTGTCCCCCTTTGATCCGGACTTCCTTCTCCTGTATTCAAAGATTCTTGGAAGGCGTTTGATCTGGGGAAACTTTTCCAACAACAAAGAAATGCCGGGGCCTAGAGACGACTGTCTCTTGCAATCCATCATTCTGATCGACATTTCCAGTAATTCCGTGACATAGGAATATATATATATAGTCATATAAGTTCCCGTTCCCGTTACCGACTGTCTGTCTGTCTGTCTGTCTGTCTGTCTGTCTGTCTGTCTGTCTGTCTGTCTGTCTGTCTGTCTGTCTGACCCGGTCCAGCATCGCCCAGCTCTTGGTGTGGAGCATCTCATTTAATTCATATAAGTAGACATATAAGTTCCCGTTCCCGTTCCCGACTATCTATCTGTCTGTCTGTCTGTCTGTCTATCTGTCTGTCTATCTGTCTGATCCGGCCCGGCTTCGACCAGCCCCTGATGGGAGCATCTCATTTAATTCATATAAGTAGTCATATAAGTTCTCGTTCCCGTTACCGACTATCTATCTGTCTGTCTGTCTGTCTGTCTGTCTGTCTGTCTGTCTGTCTGTCTGTCTGTCTGTGTCTGTCTGTCTGTTTGTCTATCTATCTATCTCTGTCTGTCTGTCTGTCTGTCTAATAGACCCATCCCTCTGTCTGTCCCTCCGTCTATCCCTCCCTCCCTCCCTCCCTGTCTGTTTGTCTATCTATCTATCTATCTATCTATCTATCTATCTATCTATCTATCTATCTATCTATCTATCTGTCTGTCTGTCTGTCTGTCTGTCTGCCTGACCCGGCCCGGGTTCGCCCAGTCCCTGGTGTGGAGCATCTCATTTAATTCTGAGTAGGTAAGAATCCGCTCTGCCTTCAAAATGTTGACGTGAAGATTTTCTTCCTGCAGCTGCTTCTGTATTTGTTGATCAGTAAGCTCCATTTTTAGCCGCTTGACCACCCATCTGACTGTGTTTGAATCAGTGTTTCTGATTCTGGTGTCTTGGTCCTCCTTCCTCTCACAAGTTTTTGTGTTCGTCTGTGGGTAGTCGTCGCTCTTCTTATTGGTAGTTTCATTGACTGTAGGTTCAGATACTTTATTACAGCTTGCATGCAGACTCTCCAAAGGCAGGTTCGTCTTCTTGATAGTCTGGTCGGTTTTCTCACTATGCATCTTGGAAGCTGCTTGTTTCTTTGTGCTATTACGACGTGCCATTTTCCCCCCGTATCAGGCTGCTTGAAATGTGTAAGGCGTCTTGGCTTGATAGCGCTGAGAAGTGCTGTCAAGCGAATCGTGTCGATATGATGGCGGAAAACACTAAAGATGCGATGATATTGTTCAACATCTTTTAGATAACTTCTTAAGTATAGAAAGATGAGTTACAATGTTATGCATTATGCATTATTTTTATGTAAACTTTGAAAATGCCTTAAAGATTGTATCATTATTTATTATAACTCATATGCCGGTAAATAACTATAGACAAAGAGTTTATAAATCTTTGAAAACGATACAACAATATGACTATAAGTTATACAACAATGTTATTAAAAGTTATGCCCCTTGAAATAACTTTTTCTAGAGTTAAGTCCCTTCGCTATATATAAATTTTAATGAAAAATGAAAAATGAAATAATACTGAGTAAGCAGGCGATTTCACACTAAAAAAATATCACAGTTGGCAGCTCTGGAATGAAAGGAAGACGTGTAGAAAATTTCATCTCAATCGGATGGGCCGTTAGCGAAAAAATAAAGGACATACATATTTACATACATACACTTTGTTTTATATATATACTAGCTGACCCGGCCCGGCTTCGCCCAGACCCTGGTGGGGAGCATCTCATTTAATTCATATAAGTAGTCATATAAGTTCTCGTTCCCGTTACCGACTATCTGTCTGTCTGTCTGTCTGTCTATCTGTCTGTCTGTCTGTCTGACCCGGCCCGTCTTCGCCCAGACCCTGATGGGGAGCATCTCATTTAATTCATATAAGTAGTCATATAAGTTCCCGTTCCGACTATCTATCTGTCTGTCTGTCTGACCCTGCCCTGCATCGCCCAACTCCTGGTGGGGAGCATCTCATTTAATTCATATAAGTAGTCATATAAGTTCCCGTTCCCGACTGTCTGTCTGTCTGTCTGTCTGTCTGTCTGTCTGTCTGTCTGTCTGTCTGTCTGTCTATCTATCTATCTATCTATCTGTCTGTCTGTCTGACCCGGCCCAGCCCATGGTGGAGAGCATCTAATTTAAATTATATAAGTACATATAAGATCCCATTCCCGACTGTCTGACTGTCTGTCTGTCTTGGGTAAATGGAGGAGGGAGGAGGAAGAGGGAGGTGGAGGAGGAAAGAGGAGGGAGGAGGAGGGAGGAGACAGGAGGAGTAGGGAGGAATAGGAGGGAGGAGGAGGGATTAGGAGGAGGAGGGAGGAGTAGGGTGGAGGAGGAGGCGAGGAGGAGGGAGGAGGAAGAGGGAGAAGGAGGAGGGAGAAGGAGGAGAAGGAGGGGGAGGAGGAGGAGGGAGGAGGAGGGAGGAGGAGGAGGGAGGAGGAGGAGGGAGGAGGAGGAATGTGAAGGGAGGAGGAGGGAGGAGGTAGAGGGAGGAGGAGGAGGAGGGAGGCGGAGAGAGGAGGAGGGAGGAGGAAGAGGGAGGAGGAGGAATGTGAAGGGAGGAGGAGGGAGGAGGTAGAGGGAGGAGGAGGTAGAGGGAGGAGGAGGGAGGAGGAGGGGGAGGAGGGAGAAGGAGGAGGGAGGAATGAAGGAGGAGGAGGGGGAGGAGTGATGAGGAGGAGGGAGGAGGTAGAGGGAGGAGGAGGAGGAGGTAGAGGGAGGAGGAGGGAGGAGGCGGAGAGGGAGGAGGAGGAAGGAGGAGGGGGAGGAGGGAGGAGGAGGGAGGAAGAAGGAGGAGGAGGGAGGAGGAGTGATGAGGAGGAGGGAGGAGGAGGAGGGAGGAGGAGGGATGAGTAGGAGGGAGGAGCAGGAAGAGGGAGGAGGAGGAATGTGAAGGGAGGAGGAGGGAGGAGGTAGAGGGAGGAGGAGGAGTGAGGAGGAGGAATGAGGAGGGGAGGAGGGAGGAAGAAGAGGAGGAGGGAGAAGGAGGATGAGGAGGAGGAGGGAGGAGGAGGAAGAGGAGGGGAGGAGGAGGAATGTGAGGGAGGAGGAGGGAGGAGGAGAAGGCAGGAGGAGGGATGAGGAGGAGGGAGGAGGAGGAAGAGGGAGGAGGAGGAATGTGAAGGAGGAGGAGGGAGGAGGTAGAGGGAGGAGGAGGAGGGAGGAGGAGGAGAGGGAGGAGGAGGAAGGAGGAGGAGGAGGAGGGAGGAGGGAGGAGGAGGAGGAGGAGGAGGAGGAGAAGGAGGAGGAGGGATGAGGAGGAGGAGGGAGGAGGAGGAAGAGGGAGGAGGAGGAATGTGAAGGGAGGAGGAGGGATAGGGAGGAGGGGGAGGGGAAGAGGAAGAGGGTAGGAGGAAGAGTGGAGAGGAGGAGGGAGGAGCTAGAGGGAGGAGGAGGAGGGAGGAAAGGGAGGAAGGAGGAGGGAGGAGGTAGGAGGAGGAGGAAGAGGGAGGAGGAGGGAGGAGAAGGAAGGAGGAGGAAGAAGGAGGAGGAAGAGGGAGGAGGAGGATGGAGGAGGGAGAGGGAGGAAGAGGGAGGAGGAGGAAGAGGGAGGAGGAGGAAGAGGGAGGAGGAGGATGGAGGAGGGAGAGGGAGGAGGGGAAGAGGAAGAGGGTAGGAGGAGGAGGGGAGAGGAGGAGAAGAAGGGAGAAGGAGGGAGGAGGAGAAGGAGGAGGAGGGAGGAGGAGGGGAGAGAAGAGGGAGGAGGCAGAGGGAGAAGAAGGAAGGAGGAGGAGGAAGGAGGGAGAGGAAGGAGGGAGAATGAGGAGGGGAGGAAGGAAAGGGAGGTGGAAGAGGAGGAGGAGGGAGGAGGAAAGAGGTAGGGGGAGGAGGAGGTAGAGGGAGGAGGAGGAGGAAGGAAAGGGAGGAGGAGAAGGGAGGAGGAGGGTGGAGGGAGGAGGAGGAGGTAGAGGGAGGAGGAGGGAGGAGGTAGGAGGAGGAGGAAGAGGGAAGAAGGGAGAAGGAGGAGGGAGGATGATGAGGGAGAAGGAGGCAGGAGGAGGAGGAGGGAGGCAGGAGGAGGAGGAGGGATGAGGAGGGAGAGGGAGGAAGGAGGGAGGAGGCGGAGGGAGTAGGAGGGAGTAGGAGGGAGTAGGATGGAGGAGGATGGGGAGAGGAAGAGGGAGAAGGAAGAGGGAGAAGGAGGAGGAGGAGGGAGAGGGATGAGAGGGAGGAGGAAGAGGAGGAGGGTGGAGGGAGGAGGTAGAGGGAGGAGGAGGGAGGAGAAGAGAGGAGGAGAGAGTTCGCCATTCCGAATTCATACTCGTCTAGTTCTTCCCTTCTACACGACTGTAGATAACTTCCTTACACATAAAAAGATGAATTGTTATTGATATTGCCGTGGCATGGAGGAATATCAGCAGCAGAGTTGATCCAAAAAACCAAAGACTGAGATCTACGGAGAGCCATGAACGCCTACGCCAGCCGGCACGGCACTTGATGATGATGATTGCCGTGTGACGATTCTGTGTAGTCACGTCATTTTCTTCCCTTTCCCTAGCGTTTTGGTTCGGGGATTCTTTCATCATCATCATCATATATTTACGTACGTATTTTGGGAGGGGGAGGAGGGAGGAGGAGGAAGAAGAAAAAAAAACTATGACAGTTGACAGCTCTGGAATGAAAGGAAGGCGTGTAGAAAATTTCATCTCAATCGGATGGGCCGTTCGCGAACAAATAAAGGACATAC
>JACEFZ010019901.1:330000-332500 GCA_014155875.1 Cepaea nemoralis
AAGAGAACATTTTTAACAAGGTGGATACTTTAAAAAAAAAAAATACCAGGGGCATTTATAACATCAGATGGAATTGTGTACCTTCCATCTGATGGTATAAATGCTCCTGGTTTTTTGTTTTTGTTATTTAAGAGCATAATAGGGCAAGCAAAACATGTATTTCAGAAAATGAAAATTAGCTAATGCAATAAGCTACTATGATTGAATGAAAGAAAGAGAGTGTTGAAGTGGCATATAGAAATTGTTTTGCTGTTAGTAACTTAGAAGGTCCACCTATTCTGAAAGAAGAAGTCGCTGACGCTATGAAACGTATGAAGAAAGGAAAAACAGCTGGGCCAGATGAAATCACAATAGAAGAATTAGAAGTATTGGGAGAATTTGGAGTAGATATATTAACCAAAATGTTGAATGATATTTACAGCAGTGGATATTTACCCAGTGATATGCTGAAATCTTTATTTATAGCTATACCAAAAAGACCAGGAGCAATTGATTGTGAAGATTTTCGTACAATTAACCTTATAAACCATATCACTAAGCTTCTACTCAGAATCATAATGAGAAGAATCAAAAAGAAAATAAAAATGGAAATTAGTGAAGAACAGTATGGATTTGTGGAAGGAAAGGGCACAAACAATGCAATTTATACATTACGGACACTAATAGAAAGGTCAATAGAGAAATAGAGAGACATATATTTGTGCTTCATAGATTATACTAAGGCATTTGATAAAGTAAAACATGATGAACTGATTAAAATGTTGGAAGATATCAACATTGATGGAAAAGATTTAAGAATAATAAAGAATGTTTACTGGAACCAAGTAGCAGCAATTAAAATGGGAAATAAAGAGGGTAGTTACGAACAGATAAAGCTAGGAGTAAGACAAGGGTGTGTCTTGTCACCAGATCTTTTCTCCCTGTATAGCGAAGTAATAATGAGAGAGATCAAAGAGATGCCAGGAATACTAGTTGGAGGTTATAATATAAATAATATACGCTATGCAGATGACACAGTATTGGTGGCGGATAATTCAACAGACCTACAACAATTATTAGACGTTGTAGTAACAGAGAGTGCAAGGAAAGGACTCTCCTTGAATATTCAAGAAAACAGTAACAATGGTAATATCAAAGAAAATGGTGACACCAAAATGTGACATAGAAATAGAAGGGAAAATCCTTAACCAAGTTGATAATTTTAGATACCTAGGGGCATTTATAACATCAGATGGAAGATTGTACAACAGAGATTAGGAGTAGAATAGGGCAGGCAAAAGCCGCTTTTCAGAAAATGAAGAGTATCTTATGCAATAAGTCACTATCACTGAATGTAAGAAAGAGAGTGCTGAAATGCTATGTAGAACCAGTTTTGCTGTATGGCAGTGAATCTTGGAACGTAAATGAACAAATTAAGAAGAAATTAGAAGCAACAGAGATGTGGTTCCTGAGACGAATGTTGCGAATTCCTTGGACTGCCAGAGTAACTAACGACGACTGCCTGAAACAGGCTAATGAAACTAGAACATTATATACAACAATAAGACAGAGACAAACATCTTTCTTCGGTCACGTGATGAGAAGAGAGGCATTGGAGAACATCGTAACAACTGGAAAGATCGAGGGGAAGAGAGGCAGAGGTAGACCAAGAGAAGTGATGCTGGATGGATTGAGACGGTGGCATGGAGGAATATCAGCACCAGAGTTGATCCAGAAAACCAAAGACCGAGATCTATGGAGAGCCATGAACGCCTACGCCAGCCGGCACGGCACTTGATGATGATGATGTATGGCAGTGGATCTTGGAATGTACATGAACAAATTAGGAAGAACTTGGAGGCAACAGAGATGCAGTACCTGAGACGAATGTTGCAAATTCCTTTTACAAATTCCTTGGACTGTCAGCATAACTAACGACGATTGCCTGAAAGAGGCTATATAACGTTGAGGTTCCTGAGAAGAATACTCAACGTATCAAGAAGAGATAAGATCAGAAATGAAGAAATCAGGACTAAAGTGGGGGTTAAAGCTGCTCTAGATTTTATTAGAAAGCAGCAAGTCAAATGGTTTGGCCATGCATGTAGGCTACCAGTCAACAGCATGCCACAACAAGCAATGATGTACAGACCAGATGGAAACAGAGGAAGAGGCCGACCACGTAAACGTTGGACGGAGGGAATAACAGAATCCATGGGAATGTCGATATACGAAGCCCATAACCGGGCACTCTCACGAAGTTTATACTTCACCTCGACACCGCAAGGTACAAGAGGAACATGATGAGATGAGAGATGAGATATATATATCATCGTGACAACTGGAAAGATCGAGGAGAAGAGAGGAAGAGGCAGACCAAGGAAAATAATGCTTGGTGGATTGAGTCGGTGATATGGAGGAATATCATTAGCAGAGTTGACCCAGATCGCCGAAGTCCGAGATATGTGGAGAGACATAAAATCCTACGCTAGCTGGCAGGACACTTGGTGATGATGTTGCAGAT
>JACEFZ010019901.1:337500-420000 GCA_014155875.1 Cepaea nemoralis
TATCTATCTATCTATCTATCTATCTATCTATCTATCTATCTATCTATCTATCTATCTATCTATCTATCTATCTAATATATTTTATATATCTATCTATCTATCTATTTTATGCTTCTTATCTTATATATCTTATTTATTTTATCTTATTTATCTTATCTAATCTATCTTATCTACTCTATCTTATCTAATCTGTCTTATCTGATCTATATTATCTATCTTATCTATCTAGCTATCTAGCTATCTTATCTATCTATATATCTATCTTATCTATCTTATCAATCTTATCTATCTATCTTATCTATCTTATCTATCTTACCGACCTATCTATCTATCTATCTATCTATCTATCTATCTGTCTGTCTTATCTGTCTATCTTTCTTATCTTATCTATCTATCTTATCTTTTCTATCTCATCTTATTTTATCTTATCTATCTTATCTTATCTATCTCATCTTATCTATCTTAAGTTACCTTATCTATCATATCTTATCTATCCATCTAATCTCATCTATCTAATCTTATCTATCTAATCTTATCTATCTAATTTTATCTAATCTAATCTAATCTTATATATCTAATCGTATCTAATCTAACCTAATCTAATCTAATCTAATCTAATCTATCTTATCTTATCTTATCTTATCTTATCTTATATATCTTATCTAATCTATCTTATCTAATCTATCTAATCTAATCTATCTTATCTAACCTATCTTATCTAATCTATCTTATCTAATCTATCTTATCTAATCTGTCTTATCTAATCTATCTATGTACCATGCATAATTGATGAACGAAAGATGAGTGATTGGAGGGGGCGAATGTAATACGTGCCTGCGTGCCCAATTTGTGACCCTGTGAAAATAAAGTTCGTTCGTTAGTTCTGTCTGTATGTTTCCTAGTTCAGACTAGGTTATATAGCCTTTCCTTTGAGGAGCGACTGGCCGAGTGGCTTCGGGAGACCCGGATTAGAATCCCCGGTTTGGTGTGAATTATTTTTCTGACGGATGCAAAAAAGAAACCCTAACCTGCACAGTTCGCGGCGACTGCACTAGCCAGATGGCCTTAATTCCTCAGGCTCAAGAACCCCCCCCCCCCCCCCCCCAACGCCTGTCATACACCTCAATGTGCTATATAGACAGTAAATAACAGTTTTCTTATTTATTTTGACAGCTTTTCCCTTTTCTGCGTTTCACTCTTCCTCTTTTATCGTTGAAATTGTCATTTGTCACTGAGTTTCCATATGTATTTCTCGTAATAACTTGCCTTCAAAATGTGTAGTGTCCGTAAACAATGTATGTTTGCCTCAGGATTGCATCATGAGTGTTTCTATTAACCCATTGTAGTCTTCGAATTTCCCTTTGAAACAACATGTTTCTGCTATTAGTTGTTTCTTGACGTATCTTTCATTGTCAATATTTCACATACATGAAGCATGACTGACCTTGCTTAATATATTAACACTATTTTCTCACTATAATTGACAATATATTTTTAGTCAGTATGTCTTTCATCTTGATAAATTTGATCGCATTCATAATGAAGCTACAAGGGATGCACACGGGACACACTAGTAATGTGTATGCGATATCTCGTAGTCTTACGAACGATTGCAGATAATGCTCAAATTGATGCAGACTAAATCATACCTCCGAGTGGCTGCAGACGCTGAACATCCCCTGCACGAAGCCCTGGATACAGTTAAGGGCCACAGGCTGATCGGAGGAAAATAAGGGATCGCTCAGGCAGAGGACACAATCAGAGAAGTCTTTGCTTGAGAACATTGGGAGAGGAGTTTTTCAGAATGTCAGAAGAATGGTCAAACCTGCGCAGGGTCATAATACTATTGGATCGGTAATGCAGGGGTTAGGCGGCTGGCTGCACTGGATTTGAGTTGCACAATTTACCCACAATAATTCACGACCAGGCGATTTAATTATCTACACGGATGGCTCCGTGCTAAGATTCGTAGCGTAAGTTGGTGGTCGGTGTTTGGTACAGGAAACCTTGACATATGATACCACAAACTCTAGTTTGAGAATGGAAGTGGAGTCATTCACAGCAGCGTTCTGTCGACTGGAAAACAAGCAACATACGCATGCCGTGATTATAAGGGACTCACAATGCATGATGAGAAAGGTGAAGACAGGCGTGCTTCGGACTCTTCGCTGGCTGTTACAGATGGGGACGGAGCACACATGGGAATTTCCCGAGTGCTGTGATGTCGGTTAGGGACTCCACTCAGCTCATCTTTCACATGGCTACTGATGCCATTGTGTTTCCTGTTCAAATACCATCATTATCACCATTTTAATCAAGCTGCTTGTAGACTGGCGTGGACGATCATGCTTCTCCATATCTTGCGATCTCCAAGGGAAAGTGTCAGTGTGTGTGTAGACTACCTTCCGTGTTAGATACAAGACTGTCAAGAATTGTTTCTTCCTGTCATCCTCTATCTCTCTTTCCATAACTCTTCACATGTATCACAACATGTTCCATCCTCAAAATGTGGCTGTGCAAGGAATTCTCAAAGCTTCCATAGATGTTTTCACTTGTTTACTGACTGTCCTGGAAAACCCCACCATATGGTAGAAAGGGTCCTAAGTTTTCTTGAAAAAATAACTTCCAATGACATATTGTATAAAATGTTCTTCACTTGTAGACTTCATGAAACATGCTAACACTTTATTTTCTCACCATAATTGACATCGTTTTGGTCCACATATTTCATCTGGCAAGCGACTACTAGAGATGTCAAACTTATTAGGAAAAGAAGATATGTACAGGGTGTTATCGTGAATGTTTATGTTATCAGAAATTACCAGGGAAAGAAGAGATGTCCAACTTATTATCGTTAATGTTTATGACATCACGAAATACCACGGAAAGAAGAGATGTCAAACTGTTTATCGTGAATGTTTATGTCATCGCGAATTACCAGGGAAAGAAGACATCTCCATCTTATTATCCTTAATAATTAAGTCATCAAGAATTACCTGGTAAAAAAAGAGATATCCAACTTATTATAGTTAATGATAATTACGAATTACCACGGAAAGAAGAGAAGTCCAACGTATTAATGTTAATGTTTATGTCATCAAGAATTACCAGCGAAAGAATTGAAATACGGCTTAATTGCTTTGTTTTCTTTTTGTGTTATCATTCATTCATTCATTCATTCACTCAGAAGCATGTCCTTTGCAGAACCTCTCTCCCATAACAACCTTCCGGAAAACTTCTTGATTATCATGAATTACCAGGACATAAAGAACAAATAATGCACTGATTTGATTTAGTGTTTCTGTTGTCATGAATCACCATGACATAAATAGCGAAAGTTAAATTGATTAGATTTAATGTTGCTGGTATCATGAATCACCAAGGAAAGAACAAAAGGTGTTAAACTGATTCACGTGAATGCTTTTGTTGTCATTATTTAATGTGTCTTTTTCCATGATTTATCAGAACACGCGGAATACATCTTTAAGATATTAGACTTAAATGGAAACAAACAGGTAACCCAAACTGAAATAAGACTGGATTTTTTCTTTATCGATACAAACCACGATGGATTCAAAACTGAACAAGAGTGGAACAAGTGAGTAGTCGTATAATATTTATACACGGTAAACGACTGTATTGGGGCTGTGGGAAAACTGTACAAATACAATGAGTGAATCAGGGAAACGAGTATTAGAATTAGTAAATTTTACTAGAACACAATCACAAATGTAAAAATGGATGTTCCGGCTAGAGCCTTCATCAGTGCACGAAAAAAAAACATACATTGATCATAATCAAGTGTCTTGCCAATTGGCGTGGGAGACCATGCTTCTCCAATATTACTATCCCCAAAGGCATTTATTCATTGGTGTGTTGACCCCTGTTTTTGTCATGATACGAGACTATCAATCATTTTCTGTGGCTTTCTTCCAATATCTGTCTTTCCACAAGTCTTTCTAGTTTTCAAGTTGTCAGAGCATGCTTCTGAGAAAAAGAGAGTTGAAGTGCTACATAGCACATGTGCTTTTGTATAGTTGTGAAACGTAGATAATGAGCGGGAAGCTGGAAAACATATAATGGCAACTGAAATGTTGTTTCTGAGGGAAATGCAAAGAATACCAAGAACAGACAGAGAAACCATTTAGCAAGACTTAGCAAATGAAAAACGTAAACTGATTAGAGTAATTAGACGTACGCAGTCAAATATTTGTGGACACGTTACAAGAAGAACTAGATGAGAGGATTTGGTGACAACTGGTGAGATTAGGGAGAAAAGATGTAAATATCTGGATGGCTTGACCGCGTCGTATGGTCGAGACAAGAACACAGAGATGATTCAGAACACTAGTGATTGTGTGAGATAACGACGCATGACCGCTCATCGGCATGGCACATGATGGTTATGATGTTAGATCTGGCCCTATGTAACATGTGATACTTAGTTTTCTAGCTCTCAATGACAAGCAATTATTGTATCAAATGGAATGCCGTCTCTGCTTGTCCTACTCTGTTCTTTATTTTTGTGAGGCATCTTCCATCTGTTGCTATCCACGAGCCTACAAGAAGAAAAATATGACAGTGCACTCCGAAACAACAACATTAACAATTTACATTTTAAATTGTATATATATATATATAAGTATATATATATATATATATATATATATAATATATATATATATATATATATATATATATATATATATATATATATATATATATATATATATATATATATATATATAAGTTACTGATATTTCTTGGATTTCGAATTACTTGGGCTGCTAGAGTAAATAATAACGATAGCGTAAAAGATGCTAATGACACTAGAACATTAATAGATTAGTTAGTTAGTTTATCGACTGATCATCCTCTATGCACATCAAACCATTCAATCTATAAGAGCTGGGAACCCCTCATTGGTAAATCCCGCAGAATGTAGAGGCTAACGACATCCAGGTCTGTGTTGGTTTATTAATCTTCTTCGGTCTCCTGCATAGTGTTCTTGTTTGGCCACACCTCTGTTAACTTGATTTTCTCGTAGTCTGATCATGGTTGTAGATGCACAACCATCACTTGGATCTCGCAAACGACTTACTTCTCGTAAAGCATTCAGTATATCAGCCTGGTCCATGGCTCGTCTGCCTTCCACAGTAGCCTTACTTGCAAGCCTGTCAGCCTGCTCATTTCTTTGTACACCCTCATGCCCAGCACGACAATGAAACTAATCTTTGCCAGCCGTGACTGCTCAGAGACACCAAATAATGTCTTCGGACAATCCACATCTCTATCTTCCTGAGCATACTCACTGTGTCACTAAGGACATATGCCCGATTGATTGTCTGTGTCTCGAGCCATGTTATTGCTTTACTTACTGCCATGACTTCCATAGTCAGGTTACTTGTGATCAAAGCAAAAGCACCAGACTCTTCCTTCACAATTCTCCCTCCTGCCTGAGCTCATTAACTTCTCACGCGTCGAAAGACCGACCCATCTGTGCAAATGACAGCATCACCATCTAAAGACATCTCGAAGATCAAAGCCTGTACTTCGGCTTCCATAGCAGCTTGCAAACTGAAAAGGACGTACATAAATATGTTGACACATGTACCCGCTCCTTGCCAGGTTCTAAGTCCTCAAGTGAACACACCAGCTGAAGAATGTCTTCGGCTTGACCCATCCACGACATTCCTCTTTTTAACCTGCTGCCTTTTGACTTCTTAATTTCACTATGCAGTCGATGTTGTGTGTCTGAGTTAACTTTGAGTTAGGAACGTGCTTGGCAAATTTGTATTCTGTCCCCCATGGTTGAAAAAATCAAGAATTAGCGCATCGCCCTGCATGCTGTACCTCTTGTGCATCCAAATATAATACGTACTGCTTCGTTTTTTATTCTTTCTATCTGCTTAGGGCTGAAAGTCATGATCGGCATCGCATACTCAAACACAGAAAGGACTAATTCCTCGTATAGAAGACATAGATGGCGCTGCTCACAGTTTGCCATCGCCATCACCCGCATCGCATGCAAACCTCGCTTGGACTTTGGTACCATCCGGTTTATGTGCTCAATATACAAACGGCTTAGATCAAATCGTATCTCCAAGAATTTCATTGCCTTCGTTCTTTCCACAGTCTCTTAGCACAGATTTACAGTTGGTGTTGGAATGTTGACAATATGGTTATTTAAAGAGAACCATGCCACTGCTACCTTCTTTGGTTGACCATTGCACACGCTTCAATACATCATGTGCTTATTCTATTGAGTTCTCTTTGAAGTGTCCATAGCGACCCATCACTAGCTTTATCTTTACGATACACTAGCACATTGTCAGCACACGAAAATGTCCTCCCCGGTTTTGTGATCTGCTCACCGGTGATTCTTACAGTGTAGGCTTTGAACAACACCGGAGATAATGGTGATCCTTGTGGCAGACCATGATATATTGTTGTTGGTTCAGAAGTCCAACTGCCATATCTAAGAACTACTGTCCGTTACATTATATAAAACATTAACACAGAGACCAACCGTTTTCCTTGGTCATGTCATGAGAAGAGGGGTATTGGGGAACATAGTGACAACTAGAAAAATAAATGGGATGAGAAGAAGATGGATTGAGACGTTCGCATGGAGGAATATCATCAGTAGAGTTGATCCAGAGCACCACTGACCGAGATCTGTGGAAAGACATGAACGCTTGGCAGGGCACATTATGACAATGATGATATGTTCTTAAGTCTTTGTTGATGACGCCCGCTGTTACCGCTGTCATCCCATTACATATTCCAGACAAGACAGTTCTCAGCTGTGGCAGGACTTCATGTACCAAAAGGCGCGACTCTGAAGTTGATCGAACCTCTAAATTAGAGACCCATTACTCTTGGGACTTTTGTATTGAATATGGGTGTAGCACCATCTACCCGATGAGCCGTTAGGAATATGCAGGGGCCCAGTACATATGTAACTTACTACCATGTATTGATTCAGGCTGAAGGAACATACAGGGGTGCAGCATACATACGTAACTTACTACCATATATCAGTTCAAGCTGAAGGAACATACAGCGGTGCAGTACATACTTAACTTACTACCGTGTACAGGTTCAGTCTGAAGGAACATACAGGGGTGCAGTACATACTTAACTTACTACCATGTACAGGTTCAGTCTGAAGGAACATACAGGGGTGCAGTATATATACTTAACTTACTACCATTTACAGGTTCAGTCTGAAGGAACATACAGGGGTGCAGTATATATACTTAACTTACTACCATGTACAGGTTCAGTCTGAAGGAACATACAGGGGTGCAGTATATATACTTAACTTACTACCATGTACAGGTTCAGTCTGAAGGAACATACAGGGGTGCAGTATATATACTTAACTTACTACCATGTACAGGTTCAGACTGAAGGAACATACAGGGGTGCAGTACATACTTAACTTACTACCATGTACAGGTTCAGGCTGAAGGAACATACAGGGGTGCAGTATATATACTTAACTTACTACCATGTACAGGTTCAGACTGAAGGAACATACAGGGGTGCAGTATATATACTTAACTTACTACCATGTACAGGTTCAGGCTGAAGGAACATACAGGGGTGCAGTATATATACTTAACTTACTACCATGTACAGGTTCAGTCTGAAGGAACATACAGGGGTGCAGTATATATACTTAACTTACTACCATGTACAGGTTCAGTCTGAAGGAACATACAGGGGTGCAGTACATACTTAACTTACTACCATGTACAGGTTCAGGCTGAAGGAACATACAGGGGTGCAGAACATACTTAACTTACTACCGTGTACAGGTTCAGTCTGAAGGAACATACAGGGGTGCAGTACATACTTAACTTACTACCATGTACAGGTTCAGTCTGAAGGAACATACAGGGGTGCAGTATATATACTTAACTTACTACCATGTACAGGTTCAGTCTGAAGGAACATACAGGGGTGCAGTATATATACTTAACTTACTACCATGTACAGGTTCAGTCTGAAGGAACATACAGGGGTGCAGCATACATACGTAACTTACTACCATATATCAGTTCAAGCTGAAGGAACATACAGGGGTGCAGTACATACTTAACTTACTACCGTGTACAGGTTCAGTCTGAAGGAACATACAGGGGTGCAGTATATATACTTAACTTACTACCATGTACAGGTTCAGTCTGAAGGAACATACAGGGGTGCAGTATATATACTTAACTTACTACCATGTACAGGTTCAGTCTGAAGGAACATACAGGGGTGCAGTATATATACTTAACTTACTACCATGTACAGGTTCAGACTGAAGGAACATACAGGGGTGCAGTATATATACTTAACTTACTACCATGTACAGGTTCAGGCTGAAGGAACATACAGGGGTGCAGTATACATACTTAACTTACTACCATGTACAGGTTCAGTCTGAAGGAACATACACGGGTGCAGTATATATACTTAACTTACTACCATGTACAGGTTCAGTCTGAAGGAACATACAGGGGTGCAGTATATATACTTAACTTACTACCATGTACAGGTTCAGTCTGAAGGAACATACAGGGGTGCAGTATATATACTTAACTTACTACCATGTACAGGTTCAGACTAAAGGAACATACAGGGGTGCAGTATATATACTTAACTTACTACCATGTACAGGTTCAGGCTGAAGGAACATACAGGGGTGCAGTATATACTTAACTTACTACCGTGTACAGGTTCAGTCTGAAGGAGTCAACTGGAATTCTTTTCGTTAATGTTTAAATGATAGCGGGCTCTGTGACGAAGTGGTTACAACTTCAAATCGTAATCCCGCATACCGCGTTCGAAACCCAGCTGCGGGTGATTTGGATACTGACCGTCTTGCGTTGGTTTCTATATAATGGTATGAGTGCCTTCGTTCAGATAGCAATGGCGAAGTCTTGAACGTAAACATGCCCAGGAATCACAAACTGCCAAATAATGCTGGAGTTTACTGCTACGTCCTGTAAAGGATATTAACTGACTTACATTTGGCAGCGCAGTGACAGTATCTATCATTACTACCACACATGCATTTTATGTCGAACAATTAACAATATTTATGTATTTATGTCTTTTTCCTACAGGTTCGTGGAAGTCACATGCCCTCTGTTCGTACTATTAGGTCTCGGTTAAAAAAGATATTTTCCAATTGCAAATTGCGGACTGAACTACAGCGTTTTGATAATTAATCATTGCACTTTTTTGTCGACCTAACAATATTTACCTCTAAGCATATCTAAGCATATAAAAATATCACCTTCTCTATGTGAACGCCTGATGCGTCACAAAATGGGACGAACAAGGCACTAGATATTGATGACACCAAAACCAGTAGGGGAATTTGGAAGTATCTAAGTTCATCGGCCAAGATATTTTTAAACAGCTTGAAAGGTCAAGCTCTGAACCCGAATTGTTTCGGTTTCCTAAAACTCTACCTCAACTGTCGTTGTTCTGTAGCTTTCTCAGGGTCGGGGAATGCCAGATGTAATGTATACTTTAGGTTAGAGCTGTCAGAAAACAAAACAGGCCACATAGTTTATAGGTGCATACGAGAATCAGAGATAAACGAAAGTTGTCTAGAGACCAAAATGGGTACCGTGGGCTGGCAGATTTATGGCAGTGGGAACGTGCTTGAGCTGAGAAATCTACTTCAAGGAGCATGAACTCAAACAAGGACTATGAACTCAAAAACAAGGTCGTATTGGGGTGAAGGTAGTTAGATTAATAATAAGATGCAAATTGAAGCAGGGTACGCGAAGTACTGATTGGATGACAAGGGACAGCGACGTCACGTGATTCAAGAAAGGCGCCAACTCGAGAAGTAATATATACTTGAGGATCCAGTCAGTTAGGAGAGTCGAGCAGGAGAGAGGACAGTTAATAGTGGACTCCGGGAGCGGCGGGGGGCTGAGCCCTCTTGGGGCAGCCCAAGGAACATAGTAACAGGACTTCAGAAATTGTGGCTAATCCGTGCCCAAGTCTGTATAGTATCTGTAGGAGGAGGAAGTGAAGGAAGACGGACAAGCGCTCATGCTAGAACTCGTCTGAATCACTGATAGGAGTGAGAGCGACTAAGGATCTGTGAACGGAACCTAACCAAGGCAGATAAGCCAAAGAAGGGAAAGACACGCAGAGTCCGAGGGTCGTTAAAGTGCAAGAAAGCCACTTGAGTTAAGAGGACCGCCAGCTAAGGAGACCGCTCGTTCGTTGCAGTAGATGGCTAAACGTCAGACAGGACGACCATAGCCAGGAACACTGCGGTTGGAACCACACAGGAGACTAATGTCAAATACGACTGGAAACCGGTGAGTGGGATCCACGGACAAGCGAGGTTGAAGAGAGCAATCGAATTTCAAATATGGGACCCAGATGATCAACTGGACGGACAGAAGAAGAATGTAAGTTGACATAAGACTTAGTTTAATTGTATATTATAATCAAGTATCTTAGTTTAGAGAGCTATAGCAAACTACTGTAGGTAAGTTTACCGAATAATTATGAGCAGTCGACAAAGGATTAGGATTGGATGCGACGTCCTGCAAATTACGTATATATAAATGGCTGGTCTATAGTGTTGGGAGTCATATTAATCGGAGAGATAAGCAGAGTGTGGATAAACTGTATATGTTCATGTAAACTGAGCCATTAGCCTACAAGATTAATGAGAACTAGGCTAGTGCAAGTGCATGTAAATACGAAGAGATGGCAGTATTGCAAGAATATAGACACAGCGACCAAACACAGCAGACGACAGAAGAAGATAGCCAGGCACTCGCGATCACTAGGTCAACCAGACAATAGGGGCAGGTGAGATCGTTGGCCAGGAGACGGGGCAGGACACAGGAAAGGAATGCGTGTCTTTTGTTAGCTGGACATAGGTGAAAGGAGGTCGCGCTTCTGCGGTTGTGTAGCTAAGGTGTAGTTAGGCTGGCCCGGCGTGGTACAGGCAGCGAGTTCAGATCTTCGGGTGAATGGTTAAATACTTAATGTTGGCTGTAGGCGGCGCGTCGGGAAATAGGCGATAATAATATTAGTTAAACATATGTGTTCACAATAAGGTTCTTAATTTATGTTATGGCTAAGATATACTAATACTAGTATAGATAAAGAAGCGATAGGTGTTAAGGAATTTGTAGGTAGTGAAAGACTAATGTTTATTCTCACATAAACTCACGGGTATTGTTTTATAATGTTTCAGACATTGTCTGGGTAAACAGTTACCCGCTGAACAAGTTGGATGGGAGCGAATTAGATCCCTGGGTATATGGATTGATGGATCAATCTGTGGATCAATGGGTGTTTGGGCTGAATACATGTACCACTGATAAGCCTACGGAGAGATAGTTATGAAACAAAGGCCGGTGTAATTCCTAGATTTAGTCCTTTTCTTCATGCGGTTAGGAGGTGATAGTAGGTAATGATTCCCTAACATCTGGTTGTATAGTTTATTACATTATCTACCTCCCCTTGTGGCGTCATGCAGTATTGTGTTGTTTTTTGGAGTCGATTATACATAGATGTGTCTTCAATGCATGTACTGGTTACTTTATGTGATTATACTGTAGATTGTCACTCTGTTACCGTTCAGAAGAAAATAAATATGTTTGAGTTGCCTTTATTTCGACTTGTCAGTCTGAGATTGTGTAGATTATAGTAGTTTAGAGACATTGTGAGGTGGGCTGTACACTTCTCCTATAACCTGATGACATACACCACGAGACATTGATGGTGCAATAGTAATTAACTATTGTTCTCACGCGGAAACACGAACCTACATCTGTCGTATCCCTTACTCTCATCCTCTTTTTTTTCTCCTTCTCTCTCTTCGTCTTTCTTTACTATCAAAGGTAGTGTGTAGTAGGCAGAGTTCGACTGAGGAACGAACTTTTAGGCTTCACACTTATTCATACCATTTCCCTCATCATTCTTTTCTTTCTCTTCTCTCTCTCCTTCCTCCCTCCTCTCCCTTCTTCCCTTTTTTTCCTCTTGATCACAAATGGCGTTGTCGGCAGGATATGTTTCCAGAATTTTCTGGGACCTTCCAGCTTAGTCCGGGAGCTCCCAGGAGATTCCATGTGACCTTTGTCTCGGCGGTGTCAGGCTATACTATATAGTAAGATCGTATACATAGATTTGTCGCTTATAGTCAGTAGTTCGTGATTGCCTGCTCGATAGTTGTCTCAGTAAGTGTTCCTTTACTAGGCTACTTATCTCATAGCTGGTTGGTAAATTGTCTGAACTATCTGTCGGAGAGGTTTCTACTAAGTCTGTTCAGTTAGAAACTCTTGTGTAAAGTACACCGGCCAAACCACCTTGCTACAAGATTACAGGAAAACCCACCACAACAAAATACCCAGGGATAGCCAACTCAGAAGGAGAGTCAGCGCAGCGGAATCTGTCCGAAATGAGCTCAGACAACAGCTGAGCAGTGCAAGTCAACGTAAAGGTGGCCTTATCTTTTCATCATTGAAGAGTATCAGAATAAAATACTCCACCGTTATACAAAGGTCACCCACTCTTCGTCCAGGAAGTCAAGAGTCATAATTGATGACAGGGCATGGCAGGCGAAACCCAGAGCCATGCAAAGTAAAAGAACAATTCCCACACCTGTTATGCAGAGCCAGCCAAACCTGTGGCTGTCCGGGGAATGAATTTCGCTGACTCTTTTAGGGAACAGTTGTGACGCTGTTTAGGTGACAGGACCCAACATTTCGGGTTGCAGTGTAGACATCCGAGGCCACTAAGAAAATATAGCGCTCCTTCCCCCCCCCCCTTTTGTGTTGCCCTGCAAGGAACGACAACAAGGACTCATCGTGCTAGCGTGCCCCACCAGCGGCAGAGCGAGACGGGCTGTGCCGAACGTTATCAATGGCACACTGTGGCATACCAGAAATGCACGCATGAACGATAACAATTAGATCATCATGAGGTGATATTCCCCTGTGTTTTATTTAGTGAGTTTATTATGGCTGTTGTGAAGAGACAGATGACAGTGTCACTTCGTGGTAGTTAGAAAATCCCTTTATTTTAGAGGCGGGAACAGAGGTGGAATTCATCGTACCGGCGTGTTCAAGTTTCAAGATACCAGAATTAGACATGTTAACAGTGTTGGGCAGTGAATGACAAGCGACGCCCTATATTTCTTCCCGTGCATATAGAATAGACACAAAGAAACAATCGTAGAAATTCAGTGAAGAAGGAAACGGAATCCAGAGAGCACCCGTAAGCAGAAACATATTCTTTATATATTTATTCCAGCGTGACAATGAACAGTAGTTAAATAATTAGTTAAACATTCGTGCTGTGGTGTTGATTCATTATTGAATGACATTTTGGTCGGAGGGCCATATGGGTAGTAGCGTTTAGCCATCCTTTGTTTGTTTTACAGGTTCATGAATGTAGTTAGAAACATGTTATTTTGTTGTTTAAATGAATATGACTACTTGATAGGATCAACTGTTGTGGAGCAGTTAGCTCCCTTGTTAGTTCCATAGCGGAAGTTGTCAAGTCGGGTATGCGAATGTTTTTATTTTTGTGTGGGCTTCACTTTATGGTGTTCGGGGCAGACACAACTGTAGTATTGGGTGTCATAGTGACATCACACAGTTCAACGTCGTGCCAGGGGGCCAAGGAGCCCATTTATAATCTGAGATTACCCGAGTAGACGTTAATACGGGTACATGTTTTTTTTGTGAAGCAGCAGGTCGGAGAATACATGTTAGCGCCAGGGTGTCCAAGAACTGGGCACGCATTTTTTCCCAGAGTTATTTCAGCGCCAAGAGAATAGGGCATACCATTTTTTTTCAGAGTTATTTCAGCGCCAAGACAATTGAGCATGATGTCCAACGACTGGGCGCACATTTGTTTTTATGTCAAAAGCTGTTTCATGATATATGTTTGGTTTGTTTCTATGACCACTAAATATTGCGTACTTACAGTAGGGGCTGATTTGTTTTTGTGTACATCGGTGGTGATCGTGAAGATTGCAGCTTCAGGCTGATGTGTCCTTGCGAATAGGGGAGAATTGGTTGTGTTATTATGTGTGGTGACCAGGCATTTGCCTGTCGTGTCACAGGAATTGTTACAATGTTTTTTTTTTAGATTCAAGGATGACTACATATGTCCTAGTGGGTAGCACCTAAGTGAATTTGATTGTTCGTTTTGTTGTTGTTACAGGGGAGTGGCATATTAACTGAATGCCTACATTGACATTGTTTTATTATTTTTGGTGCCTCTATGTATTGCATCCATGGAGCTGGGTGTTGATGTTGATGTCAGAATTGCAGGTTTATTTTGTATACAGAATGCATATTCCTCATCGCCACTCATAGGATACGGTAATATATTTTGGCAGAGGCTGATGATTTATTTTTGGTCACTGATATTTGATATTTGTTACTTAAAGCATCAGGTTCATGGGATATAACGGGTAGCAGAATTACACTGAAAGGTTTGGGGCCAATGATGAAGTCCCATTGACTTATTGTTTACGTAATTAGTCCCAGATTTACACAAGGCCTTGCTTAGCATACCAAGAGTATAGATATCTCTTGTTCGACGTGGGTCCGTCGAAGAGTAGGAGGGGAATATGTGAACGCCTGATGCGTCACAAAATGGGACGAACAAGGCACTAGATATTGATGACACCAAAACCAGTAGGGGAATTTGGAAGTATCTAAGTTCATCGGCCAAGATATTTTTAAACAGCTTGAAAGGTCAAGCTCTGAACCCGAATTGTTTCGGTTTCCTAAAACTCTACCTCAACTGTCGTTGTTCTGTAGCTTTCTCAGGGTCGGGGAATGCCAGATGTAATGTATACTTTAGGTTAGAGCTGTCAGAAAACAAAACAGGCCACATAGTTTATAGGTGCATACGAGAATCAGAGATAAACGAAAGTTGTCTAGAGACCAAAATGGGTACCGTGGGCTGGCAGATTTATGGCAGTGGGAACGTGCTTGAGCTGAGAAATCTACTTCAAGGAGCATGAACTCAAACAAGGACTATGAACTCAAAAACAAGGTCGTATTGGGGTGAAGGTAGTTAGATTAATAATAAGATGCAAATTGAAGCAGGGTACGCGAAGTACTGATTGGATGACAAGGGACAGCGACGTCACGTGATTCAAGAAAGGCGCCAACTCGAGAAGTAATATATACTTGAGGATCCAGTCAGTTAGGAGAGTCGAGCAGGAGAGAGGACAGTTAATAGTGGACTCCGGGAGCGGCGGGGGGCTGAGCCCTCTTGGGGCAGCCCAAGGAACATAGTAACAGGACTTCAGAAATTGTGGCTAATCCGTGCCCAAGTCTGTATAGTATCTGTAGGAGGAGGAAGTGAAGGAAGACGGACAAGCGCTCATGCTAGAACTCGTCTGAATCACTGATAGGAGTGAGAGCGACTAAGGATCTGTGAACGGAACCTAACCAAGGCAGATAAGCCAAAGAAGGGAAAGACACGCAGAGTCCGAGGGTTGTTAAAGTGCAAGAAAGCCACTTGAGTTAAGAGGACCGCCAGCTAAGGAGACCGCTCGTTCGTTGCAGTAGATGGCTAAACGTCCGACAGGACGACCATAGCCAGGGACACTGCGGTTGGAACCACACAGGAGACTAATGTCAAATACGACTGGAAACCGGTGGTGGGATCCACGGCAAGCGAGGTTGAAGAGAGCAATCGTATTTCAAATATGGGACCCAGATGATCAACGGGACGACAGAAGAAGAATGTAAGTTGACATAAGACTTAGTTTAATTGTATATTATAATCAAGTATCTTAGTTTAGAGAGCTATAGCAAACTACTGTAGGTAAGTTTACCGAATAATTATGAGCAGTCGACAAAGGATTAGGATTGGATGCGACGTCCTGCAAATTACGTATATATAAATGGCTGGTCTATAGTGTTGGGAGTCATATTAATCGGAGAGATAAGCAGAGTGTGGATAAACTGTATATGTTCATGTAAACTGAGCCATTAGCCTACAAGATTAATGAGAACTAGGCTAGTGCAAGTGCATGTAAATACGAAGAGATGGCAGTATTGCAAGAATATAGACACAGCGACCAAACACAGCAGACGACAGAAGAAGATAGCCAGGCACTCGCGATCACTAGGTCAACCAGACAATAGGGGCAGGTGAGATCGTCGGCCGGAGACGGGACGGACACAGAAAGGAATGTTGTCTTTTGTTAGCTGGACATAGGTGAAAGGAGGTCGCGCTTCTGCGGTTGTGTAGCTAAGGTGTAGTTAGGCTGGCCCGGCGTGGTACAGGCAGCGAGTTCAGATCTTCGGGTGAATGGTTAAATACTTAATGTTGGCTGTAGGCGGCGCGTCGGGAAATAGGCGATAATAATATTAGTTAAACATATGTGTTCACAATAAGGTTCTTAATTTATGTTATGGCTAAGATATACTAATACTAGTATAGATAAAGAAGCGATAGGATGTTAAGGACTTTGTAGGTAGTGAAAGACTAATGTTTATTCTCACATAAACTCACGGGTATTGTTTTATAATGTTTCAGACATTGTCTGGGTAAACAGTTACCCGCTGAACAAGTTGGATGGGAGCGAATTAGATCCCTGGGTATATGGATTGATGGATCAATCTGTGGATCAATGGGTGTTTGGGCTGAATACATGTACCACTGATAAGCCTACGGAGAGATAGTTATGAAACAAAGGCCGGTGTAATTCCTAGATTTAGTCCTTTTCTTCATGCGGTTAGGAGGTGATTAGTAGGTAATGATTCCCTAACATCTGGTTGTATAGTTTATTACATTATCTACCTCCCCTTGTGGCGTCATGCAGTATTGTGTTGTTTTTTGGAGTCGATTATACATAGATGTGTCTTCAATGCATGTACTGGTTACTTTATGTGATTATACTGTAGATTGTCACTCTGTTACCGTTCAGAAGAAAATAAATATGTTTGAGTTGCCTTTATTTCGACTTGTCAGTCTGAGATTGTGTAGATTATAGTAGTTTAGAGACATTGTGAGGTGGGCTGTACACTTCTCCTATAACCTGATGACATACACCACGAGACATTGATGGTGCAATAGTAATTAACTATTGTTCTCACGCGGAGACACGAACCTACATCTGTCGTATCCCTTACTCTCATCCTCTTTTTTTTTCCTTCTCTCTCTTCATATTTCTTTACTATCAAAGGTAGTGTGTAGTAGACAGAGTTCGACTGAGGAACGAACTTTTAGGCTTCACACTATCTATACCATTTCCCTCATCATTCTTTTCTTTCTCTTCTCTCTCTTCTCCCTCTCTTCTCTCTCTTCTTCCTCCTTTTTTTCCTCTTGATCACATCTACACTAAGAAACAATAAACAATAAAATGTCACGTTCTCTAGACTAACAGTTAAATATCACATTCTCTACACTAAGATTTCGTCAACAGTTAAATACCACTTTCTGTTGCCTAGATTTCACGAACAATAAAGGATTTCTGCTCTCCCAACCTGAAACTCCCAACAGTTTATTAAACAGCTTCAATTATGATAATGGTGTCCTAGTGTTTTGTTATTTCAAACAGCAATCAACGGTGTCTTTACTTGTTTACTTATGGGCGGGCCTGTGCTGGGCAAGCCAATACGTCAAAGACTCGAATTCGCATCATACAGGCTGACACATACACAAAATTAGAACCCATAAACAGTTTATTAAATCCTACAAAGGTCAAGCACATTTATTGAATTTTTTTTTCTCCGCATATCCTTTACAGGACATCGCTGTCAACATCAGCATCGTTCAGCTGATTGTTGATTTCTTGGCAAGATTACGCTCAGTAGTTTGCCATTGCTTTCTGAGCAAACGGCTGAATACCCTGCAATTTACCGACGCGGAATGAACCGCTACCAATTCTCGCGCAACGTCACGTTACTTACGAGAGTATACGAGATTACGGAGAAAGTTGTGTAACCTCTAGACCAGAGAGACCAGCTTATTGAAATTAGGGGAACGTAAACTTCAGTCTGTGAACAATCATTTCCAAAAGTTTCACATACCCCTGTTACTTTGCATTAAAGTTATAGGCTTTCCAAATTATGCTCCAACTGGTCGCCACAGCGTTGGGTGCACACTTGCATAATTACTCGACCGCATTCTTCTGTGGGGATACACATTGTCCTTGAGAGACCCCCATAGATAAAAATCTAGGGGGTTCAGGTCAGGTGAATGCGGTGCGTTTTTCGTGTAGTACATTTGATAAGATGACCTGAGCTCCCTTCCAGGGGTCACCCCGCCTAAAATGTACACTAGTAAATGTATGAGACGACAAGGCGGTCGGCGAGATATTATCCACATGGGTTGTCTAGTCTCGATTGTCTTACATTATGGAGCTATCGTGTGTGTTTTTTTGTTTTTTTTTTGTTGCCTCAATATAAAATTCAATATTTCATTAACCAACTGAGGGAAAATGATGAGATTTAGTATATAACCTTATCATTATATCCACCGAACAAAAAATTTTTGTTCTGGAGATTTTACAGCAGATTTCAAAGTTAGTTTATATGCGGTATATTAATTACGATTTAGAGATTACGTCCATGATTTTAACAGTATTACAGCTTCACCAAGAGACGTCCCGGCAGATTTTGAAATTTTCACGTGATTTCCGTTTTGAAACAAACAGCGCGAAGATTCAGAGGTGTCTCCAAATGGGGGTTCTTTCATGAAACGTGATTATATAAATAAACTAGCTGACAAGGCCCGGCTTCTGGCGGGGATCTATCTATCTATCTATCTATCTATCTATCTATCTATCTATCTATCTATCTATCTATCTATCTATCTATCTATCTATCTATCTATCTATCTATCTATCTATCTATCTATCTATCTATCTATCTATCTATCTATCTATCTATCTATCTATCTATCTGCCTGCATGCCTGCCCGCCCGCCCGCCTGCCTGCTTATCTATCTATCTATCTATCTATCTATCTATCTATCTATTTATCTATCTATCTATCTATCTATCTGTCTATCTATCTATCTATCTATCTATCTATCTATCTATCTATCTGTCTGCCTGCCTGCCTGCCTGCCTGCCTGCCCGCCCGCCCGCCCGCTTGCCCGCCCGCCTGCCTGCTTATCTATCTATCTATCTATCTATCTATCTATCTATCTATCTATCTATCTATCTATCTATCTATCTATTTGCCTGCCCGCCTGCCTGCCTGCTTATCTATCTATCTATCTATCTATCTATATACCTACCTGCCTGCCTGCCTGCCTGACGGCCGGCCGACCGACCGACCGACCCACCCACCCACCCACCCACCCAGTCAGTCAGCCAGCCAGCCACCCACCCACCCACCCACCTACCTTTCTGCCTACCTACCTACCTACCTACCTTTCTGTCTGTCTGTCTGTCTGTCTGTCTGTCTGTCTGTCTGTCTGTCTGTCTGTCTGTCTGTCTGTCTGTCTGTCCGCGCTATTAAATATTGATAAAAGTTACTGGAAAAAACGTCAGGACCATGTGTTGAAAGAGGAAGAGGACTATTGGAGAAAGGATGGATTGAAGGTTGTATGTTCGATTCCGGGCCGCGTCCTTCATTTCAAGAGTGCATTTTTTTTCGGACACTCCCGAGGGTCGTCGCTGGAGCTACGGAGTTCGTGCTTTGTGCGACGCTTTCCGCGCTGCGGAAAGAAACTGAGCCATATGGGATAAAAACCCGGTGCAATGCAGCCGACCCTGTCGATTGTAAGCTACTTCTTTCATTGCACCCACTCCCATACGAATCCGGATACGCCTTTGTTTGTCATCTGAATTTGCAGGTCCTCATTACCGTAAACATAACTTTTTTAGCGCGAAATCACTAGTTGTTAAGCAAAACATCAAAGGAATGTCGCCGCTTTCAATGATTTAAGTTGTTTTTGGACCTATCAAAGACATATTCCTTGGGTGGGGGTAAATATAAGACGGCTGGAAAAATTTCATAACGATGCAACAGACAGTTTTCAAAATAATTGATCGTGAATGAAGGCAAACAAATGTGGACATACTATAGCACCATATGCACAACACGGAGCTCATCATCATCATGTGACCTGCCGACTGGCGAGGTGTTCTTGTCTCTCCACAGATCTCGGACCTTGGCGTTCTGGATCAGCTCTGCTGATAATATTCATCCATGTAAACACCTCAGTCTATCCAACATCATTTCATTTGGTCACATAAAAGAACACACACATCAACGGGTTGCCTGAAAATCAAAGTTTGAAAAATAACAATAGAATAAGATCAGATTTTAAATGCATGATCAGATTATGTGAAAGACCTGTTTAGCAAAACAAGAGAGGAACGACATAATATTAAATATACTAGGGGGCTTCAAATGAAAACCTTATATGTATTTAATGGTGGTGGGGGGGGGGGGGGGGTGAATCCATCCATCCATCATGTGCCATGCCTGAAACCGTGGACGGTCATGACTCGCCATTTCACTCGATCACTGGAGTCGTGGATCAGCTCAGTGTTCCTTCTCGACCATGCCATGTGGCCATGCCATCCAGGTATTTATTTCTCGGTCTTCCCCTTGGTCTGTACCCTTCGATCTTGCCAGTTGTTACCAAGTTCTGCAATTTATTTCTTGTCATAACACGTCCAAAAAATTTTGACTGTCTACGTCTAATTTCTCTAATCAATTTGCGATTTTCATTTGTCACTTGTAGTACTTGGTCATTTGTTTTTCTGTCTGCCCATGGAATTCTTTGCATTCTCCTCAGAAACCACATTTCTGCAGCCATCAGATGTTTTTCACCTTGACTGCTGATTGTCAAAGTTTCACATCCATACAAAAGTACCGGCTCTATGAAGCACCTCAACACTCTTTTTTTTCGTTTCAATTGACATCTTTTTATTGGTCAGTATGTGTTTCATCTTGCAAAAGGCTACTTTCGCCATGGCGATTCTTTTTCTAATCTCTTCAAGGCATCTCCCATTAGATGTTATGACTATTCCGAGATAATTGTATCGATTCAGTTGTTAAAGAATATTCTCATTTACTTGTATGTAACATTTTGGTGATTCTTTCTTCCTAGTGACGATCATAATCTGTGTCTTTTTACAATTTAATTCTAGCCCTAGTTGTTCACTGTGTGTAACAACCGCATTTACTAATGGTTGCAGATCTTGCTCATTGTCTGCAATTAATACTATATTGTCTGAATATATATCTAATATATATCTAATGTTATTGATGTTTCGTCCTCCAATGATGATTCCATTTATATCTTCTACATTTCTGAAAATATTTTCACTTTATAGGGAAAAACGATCTGGAGATTTTACACATCCCTGTCTCACACCTGTATGGGCTGATATTGTCCTACTTCATTATCAATCCTTATGGCAGCTTGTTGTTTCCAATATATGTTTTTAAAAAGCCTAATGTCTTTCCCATCAATTTGTAGGTCTGCAAGCAAATCTACCATGCTGACATAACTTACTCTCTATCGAAAGCCTATGTGTAGTCAATAAAAAAAAGATGTATATCTTTGTTTACTTCTATAGAACGTTCAATAACTGATCGCAGCATATACAGAGCCTTTACTGTACCCTTTCCTTCTACAAACCCACATTGTTCTTCCCCTATTTCAGGTTGTATTTTCTTTCTTACTCTTTGCATGATAACTCGTAGCAAAATCTTCGTGATGTGACTCATTATACTAATTGTTCTATGTTGACCACATTCCAAGGCTCCTGATTTCTTCGGGATTGCACTTTGGGCGTGAATATATTCTGAAAACAAACAAGTAAAGAACAACTGTACTATTTTTGATGTAGTCACCACTGCGTTCAATCCAATCCTCCAGCGCCGATAAAATGCTTGGATTCCCGTAGAAGAAAGATTTCATTACTACTCAGTGTGCTTGACCCGGTCATGAAAATCTGTCACAGAAGACACGTCCTACTCAACTTTTACACTTGCTGAACTGACAGGCATGCATCACCATACTGGACCTTCAGTCGCCGATGCGTTTATACAGGTATCACTCCTTCACTGTCCACCCCCCCCCCCCCCCCCCCAAAAAAAAAAACGGATAATAGAACGCTGCTCCTATTTGGTGCATGTCAAAAGTGGGGCAGCCACTTTTAAACTGTCATTATTGCGTCACCGTGTTCGTCTCATGATGTCACATGCTTAACACTTTTGACATCCTCAGCAACAGTCTTGACAGATTATGAGATAATAACATAGTGACTGTAATGTCTATCACACTTTTAAGGTTTTCATTTGAAGCCCCCTCGTAATAATGAAGTACTACGGATTTTAAAGATGGGATTTTCAGAAAACTCTTAACCAGTTTAGTTTAGTTTAGTTTAGTCGACGGATCAACATCACGGCACATGGGTTAACACGCTTAACCATATTACCTCTGGTCAGGTCAACACCACAACAGAAATAATCAATGACTTAGTAGAATATGGAATAGACCAAGTCACCAGACTGCTCGACACGATGTACAATATTGGAAATATACATCGTGAATTTATGTAAGTCTATGTTTATTTCAATACCGAAGAAATCAAGAAGGGGGTGGAGTGGGGGGGGGGGGGGGGTGGAATATGATCAACACCAAATAATAATAATCATAATCATAATAATGAGCCACATTACAAAGATTTTAATAAAATACCATCACAGAGTTAGGAAGACAATACAACATGAAATAGAAGAAAGACAATGTGGGTTAGTAGAAGGCCAAGGTACAGTAAATGCTGTGTATATCTGAGAAAATTAATTGAGCTTTCAATAGAAGTAAACAACAATCTACATCTTTGCTTTAATGACTACACAAAGGCTTTCGATAAAATATGACATGTCAGCATGATGAAGATGCTTGAAGATCTACAAATTGATGGGAAAGATCTTATAATTGTTAAAACATATACTGGGAAGAAAAAGCTGCCATGAACATTTATTATGGCGTATGTCAATATCAGCCTATTAGAAGTGTGTGGCAGGGATGTGTAATGTCTCCAGACCTTTTGTTGCCCAGTACTTTGAAAGGATTATGAAAAATTTAGAAGATATGAGAGGAATCACTGAGGAACATAACATCAATGATATTAGATATATGCAAATGGTACAGTAATGATTGCAGGTAATGAACAGAATCTGCAACATTTAATAGACGTGATTATTGTTCACAATGAACAACTAGTGTTAGAATTAAAGTACAAGAAGACAGGTATTATGAAAGAAATACTAAGTATAATGTAATATAGTGGTAAATGGAAATATTCTTAAACAAGTGAATCGATACAACTATCTCGGAACACTCATAACATCTCAAGGGATGGTGCCTTGAAGAGATCAGAACAAGAATAGGTATGGCAAAGGTAACATTTTGCATGATGGAAAACATACTGATCAATAAAATTATTTCAATTACAAAGAGAAAATGTGTGTTAGCCTGCTACATAGAACCGTTACTGTCATATGGATATGAAACCAGGCCAATGAACAGACAAGCTGATAAACGTCTAATGGCAGTGGGGGGATGTGGTTTCTGAGGAAACTGCAAATAATACCATGGACAGACAGAAACACCAATGAGCCAATCCTCCAAGAAACAAACGAAAGCCGTAAATTGATTAGAGATATCAGACGCAGACAGCCAGTATTTTTAGGTACGCTATAAGAATAAAATAAACCAGAAAACGTAGTGACAACTGACACGATTGAGGGGGAAAGAACAAGGAGAAGGCAGAGAAGTAAATAACTAGATGGTTTAGCTACATGGCATTTTCGAGACAAAACGAAGAACGCATCCACGACTCCAGTGACAGTGTGGGATAGCGAAACCTAACCGCGGGAAGTTAATTGGATGGTACGTGATGATGATGATGATGATTAATATTTCGCCACCTAGTGTTCCATTCGTCACTATGTTCTCCAATGCTTCTATTCACTACATATGACCAAAGAAAGATGTGTGTTTTTATCTTATTGATTTATATAATGTCATAGTTTCATTAGCCTCTTCCAGGCAATCGTATTGGTTACTCTGACTGTCCCAAGTGTCCAGGAAATACGACGAATGACCAGTAAATAGGTCGTTTACTTTTCGAATTCGATTTAATCATTACCCCTACCCCGTTCAACCTCAAGGAGAAGTTATAGTTAGGGACCATCATCCGAAGGTGATTGTTTTCCATACGGGATTGATGTGTGCATACTATTTAGAAGAAGCATTTGCATTGGAAGATCTAGGGCCACTGACATAGTTTGAGAAATTAATGTGCGTGTATTGATGGGCACTTGTATATAAGTACAGGAAGGAAGCCATGATATCAATTCACACGAGACAGTACACAAACTGAATGTATTAATGTAGCAGCACCAACCTGCCTCTTCCAGATAACGACAGTTGCCAGCTGAACGAACACTTGTGATTCCAGGCACGACCACCTATACTTCATTAACCACCTCATGACAAAACTATAGAGTATGGAGATAACAGCAGGTTCCAATCCTAGTGTACCTACACTGTGGCTGTCATGTGCTATATTGTGGATCCTATAGTACCTACACTGTGGCTGCCATGTGCTATATTGTGAATCCTAGAATTCCTACACTGTGGCTGCCATGTGCTATATTGTGAATCCTATAGTACCTACACTGTGGCTGCCATGTGCTACATTGTGAATCCTAGAATTCCTACACTGTGGCTGCCATGTGCTATATTGTGAATCTTAGAATTCCTACACTGTGGCTGCCATGTGCTATATTGTGAATCCTAGAGTACCTACACGGTGACTGTCATGTGCTATATTGTGAATCCTAGTGTACCTACACTGTAGCTGTCATATGCTATATTGTGAAACATTGTGCACCTACACAGTGGCTATCATGTGCTATATTATGAATACTAGAGTACCTACACTGTGACTGTCATGTGCTATATTGTGAATCCTAGAATTCCTACACTGTGGCTATAATGTGCTATACTGTGAATCCTAGAATGCCTACACTGTGACAGTCATGTGCTATATTGTGAATTTAATATATGCATGCACTTTGCAGGACGTTGTGATCAACACTAGCACCAGGTTGAATTTTAGGCACTTTTTCCTCCAATAGTTTCCCATTGCTTTCTGAACGAGAAGTCAAAGTTGAGGTCTAACAGACCGGTGTAGGGGTTGTTATTGCTACCCTGCTGTCATGAAATCACTGTAATTTGACAATCAGATGATAAAAATACCAAAGACAGTTTGATTCGCAACTACAAGTTATTTACTTCGGGGAGTCAGTGATATCAAACAGGACAGTCGTCCTTGAAAATTCCCCACAAGACATAAAATTGTAGGCTTGTTATTGTGACTCGATTAGGAGAATGCAGGAACTCGCTAGCTTGTGTTGGTTGTCATAACAAGGGAGACCACTTTTGCATTGATTAAACAAAAGGGAGAGAAGAATTATGAAATGGATAGTCTGCCCCTGGAACATCTGATGTGTTTACATCAAAGAACCACTAGAACACTCCAAGGCTCTTTGACAAAAACATGACTTGTTTACAGTTAGTGTAGACAAGAAAGTTGACTTGAGCTGACGTTTCTCTAGACCGCTGCTAGGAATTCGGAGAGCATCTACATTGTTAGATTTAATTAGAGATTAAATAACATGTATCTTTATGGCAAATTGTAGAGGCCATCCAGGAGTGATGCGGTGTTGCATAAGGTATTACATATAGTGTATTTAGGCCTAATTAATATAGGCAGTAGCCTTGTTAAAACTAGCTAGAGTGAGGAAATAATTAGCTCTGCTAGTTGAGAATAGAGTAGTGAAGTGATGATTAGCTCTGCTAATTGAGAATAGAGTAGTGAAGTGATGATTAGTTCTGTTAGTGAGAATAGAGTAGTGAAGTGAGAATTAGCTCTGCTAGTGAGAATAGTGTAGTGGGGTGATATTTGGAGAGATTAAGGATGGGTTGGGAGATGGGGAAAGTGTCCAATAGTGGGATCTTTCAGTGGATGCCCACTGGGGTTCTGCACTCTGTTTATTGGTCTTTCCTTGTCATAGCCTGATTCGGACCTAGGTGATGAGCTCATCTGCTCTATGACAGAGTTTAGTTCGCTGATAAATATCTGAGCGAGGCCGTAGGCTTACACTCAGCCAGTAGGATCAGTGACTAGTGCTCTCACCAGATGTGTTATTTCTCTAACAGGTTCCCTGCCAGTTACGAGGAAGATCTACACTGGTTTTGAAGAAGTTAAACTCTGATTGGGAAGAACACCAGTTGAACAGTCAATGTTTTCTTACGGAAAATTAATAACGTCCAAGAAGAAAGGTTGTACAATAATGTTTACGCTGGGCCCATGATCAGGAGGGTCCACCATAACATGGCTCAGAAGAACAAAACCATATAACGATTCCTGTGTGTTAAGGTTCACCTAGGATGGGTGATGTTTGTTGATACACCACACATCATACGAACGATAGTAACTAAACGAGAACTTTAAATGTAACATTCACATGGTGTAGTAGATTCCAGTGAAATATTACAAGGGACATGGTACTGGAGACAATATAGACACTAGATAGGATCAAGTATATTAACAATAACAGTGATACCTAATTTCACAGTACAAGAGATTTGTACATTTAGGAACTATAGGAACTTATAATGTGCAGTGTGCAACCGGTCCATGATCAGTGGTGAATTATAGACTGTATCTATTTCGGATGATCATGTAGATGGATTACCAGTTAGCTACAGAAGAAAGTCAGTGTCTGGCAGGAGAGATACATCACTGGGTGAGGTTGTCTTGTGCTGACCTAACGTGCTGTGGTGTGTACTTGCAAGGATGAATTGACTGTGCTATTGATCTGAGGGTCCGATTCTACACACATTATAGAACACGTCACACATTCTTCGCATACGCTTCTCACATACATTACACTTTACTTTTAATAAATTAATTGTTATTAATTTTTAGAAGCTAATAGACTACAATGGCTGGGGCATATAGAAAGAATGGAAGATAATAGGGAAACAAAACTCGCTTACACTCAGGAAATAAATGACCGTAGACCCCGAGGTAGACCAAGAAGACGGTGGAGAGATAATACATGTACAGACCTACAAGCACTTGGAATCAACGACTGGCAAGAGAAGGTCCACCAGAGAGAAGAATGGAGACGGATTGTATTTGCAGCAAAGAACGTCAATGGCTCGGAAAGCTGAAGAAGAAGAAGAGAAGAGTTGTTGAGTATGTTGCGTTGGGAAGAATGAGGGGGGGGGGGGGGGGGGGCATGATACAGCAGTGATAGAGAGAGAGAAAGAGGTGTCCATAAACTGACGGAGTTTTGTAGACGGATTCTAGTGGTTTCTCCAGGATAATGATTAGGGGATAAAATATAATGTGGGTGTTGATTCCTCTCACTCCAGGGACGACACTTTAAACGGATACACGACACCTGCCATCATCGCACTAGAAGAATGAGGTCTAACAGACCGATGTGGGGGTTGTTCTTGCTACCTTGCCATCATCGCACTAGAAGATTAAGAGCTGAAACGCTCTTATCCTTCCGGACACGTCGACAACAATATTGTCTAAACTCCGAACATATGTAATATTTTAAAAAGTAGTTCAGAGTGGATAACATTTATGACTTCTATTTCAACGTGAAGAAAACTGTTCCATAATATAGTGAAGCTATTCCATTCTGACGAGTGGCTATTTCAGTCTGAATAGTGACTACTCTATTCTGAAGAGTGGCTATTTTATTCTATAAAGTGACTATCCATCGAAAAGAGTAACATAGCATATTCTGAAGAGTGGTTATTCCATTTTGATGTGTGCTATTACATTCTTAAGAGTGGCTATTTCTTTCAGAAGATTGTCTAATACATTCTGAAAGCGGCTATTCCATTCACTAGAGTCTTTATTCTACTCTATATATTGGTGATTTCAATCTAAAGCGTGATAATTCCATTCTAAAAAGTGGTTATTCCATTCTAAATAGTGGTTTACTCCATTCTAAGGAGTTGTTATTTTAGCGTGTAGTGTCCTCAGGCCAGCGAATGGAAGGTGTCATCATATTTCTCCATTCATAGGAGTGAAGTAAATACTAAGAAGAGTCTAAAGGGGGAATATGCCATAGCATAAAGGCAGCATTAAGAGAGAAAGGACGAAAAGCCATTTTTCAAGTAATAAGTAAACCAAACCAAAGACTCAAATAATGAGAAATGCCAACTAGTAAAGAAATGCAGTAAGTGGGACAAGAACAGGTGGGATGTAATGGGAGGAACAAACCTGTACAGAACATGAACGAACTCACATAAAGCGCTTCCAATTGCAATGCCAACAATGAAGAAATAAAGTACCCAACGAGAGAGCTCACCTGCCGCCTTTATTTCCAGTAAATATGCTGGTACCCAGATTAGGCTGTCGACGTAGTGGCGAAGAGTTACGGAGGTAATTCACAATCTTGCATACTAAATTTGAAACACAACTGCGGGAGATTTGGAAACAGAGCGCCTTGCGCTGGTTTTCATGCGATAATATTGAACCATTAGCTTTGGTAAGGATGGCTGTCACGCCCTTTTCAGTGCCCATTCCCCACTGGTCCAAGCCTAACATCCATCTCACTCCTGTGGCTCCTAGTAGTTGTCAGCATGCAACAACGACCACGCCAGCACAACAGCTGTGAGAGGCCAGCAAAACAAGGTGCGGGTAATCGATTCGGCGTCAGACCAATCGGTGAACTAGGGTATGCCTACCCAACATTGAATAATGGATTCGGCTGACTGCGCAGAAGAAATCATTGAGGATGAAAAGGGCAAGAAAGCGTTTACCTGCAGAGAGATGTCGAACGTAATGAGCATAGCAAGACACGTAGAGCGCCCTTGTTATCCACTACACCTGTATTCGTCTCCAGTCGTTTTGACTTGTATTGCCACTGGATTTACTTGGACTCATGTGAGCAGTGGGATTCGACACCCCCTGAGCGACTGAGCAGCCCTCTGCAGGAAACCACTGCTCAACTCGGTAGCATGAGAAGGGGCTAGAAAAGGTGCCCTAAACATTATCTGCTCCATCATTACCTTAAAAGCTAGTCGCGGTTGGTGGGTACCCTATACTGGGTCGACATACAAACAAAGCAATAACAGGTCAAGAAAAAAAAAAGCAAACTATATTCCCTTAGGATGACAAAATATGGCTGTCAACGAATGTTTATCCAAATAGTGCGGTTATTTTATGATGGTATGCAGGCAAGAGTACAGGAAAATGGTGAACTGTCTGAGCCGTTTCCTGTCACCAATGGAGTGAAGCAAGAATGTGTCCTGGCACCAACACTGTTCAGCCTCATGTTTTCAGCTATTCTGACCTATTCTGGCCTTCGAAAGCAATGACATTCGGATATACATTAATAACAGCATGGGCGGAAAGTTGTTCAATCTCAGAAGGCAGAAAGCTAACACCAAAAACTAACAGCGACACCGTCAGAGAGCTCCTGTTTGCTGACGATTGCGTTCTATATGCCAACTCAGAGGCAGACATGTAACACAATGTTTCAGCTTTCTCATATGCCTGTGCCGACTTTGGGCTCAGTACCAACTTGGAGAAGACTGTAGGTTAGGTACCAGCCAGCTCTAGGGATTAATCACACCGTGCCAAATATCACAGCGAATGGTCATAGACAAAGTGTTGTGGACAAATGCATTTTTCTTGGAAGCACTGTGTCACCTGCTGCCACAATTAATGACGAAGTGAATGCAAGAATCGTCAAGGCCAGCGCTGCCTTTTGGTAGACTGTACACAAATGTGTGGTACAGAATTGGAACACGCCGGCAAACAAAGCTGAAAGTCTACAAAGCAGTCGTATTATCCACGCTGCTATATGCTCGTGAAAAATGAACTGTTAACCCGCGACACGCCAGGAAATTGAAAAAAAAAAAAAAAAAACTTACGGGGGCTAGCGTTGCCGAATGGATAAAAATGCATGTTCTTAAACATCCGATGTGCTGATGCCATGGTAAGGCGTTCAATCCCTACACCGGACAGTTGGACTGAAATGTTGACCTCTCGTTCTTAACATCAGGACTAAGTTACGAGTACATTTTAAGTCGTAGTGGGTTCGCCTGATGGCGAGGGACACTGTTAATAAGGAAAGCTAATCCACGCGCAAAATTCTGTCAGTTACCACTAGAAGCAGTGTGTATGTACTACGCTTCAGTTCAAAAGCGATCGAGCGAGAAAAAAAAATTAAACCTCTTCGACACAGTCCGCCTTTGGAAGCTATTAAAGTTTAAATCACGGCTACCGATTTGGCTCTTAACAGCTACAAAAAGACGCGTACTACCACATGCCATTTTAACTTTCTGCAGAAATGCCTAAAGCTTTATATTACCCCACGCAGTTTCACTTCTAGATTCACCCATCGGCTGGCCCTCTTTATGACATTTTTAGCAGACGTCTACCTGAAGCTGAGTTTAAGTGTGCTACTCTTCGCATGCGGTGTATTGCCGACAACCACTCGCGACAATTGTCTGACCTTAGCTGAGTATGACTATCCTCTATCAACGACTTAAACATCTCACCTCAGGTAACGTTTCCTTGTATTGCGTTATTCGCTGTATCATCAACAGCACCAACCACCACTTATATACGTGTATTTTCACGGCTAAAAACACCTGCTTAATCCTACCATCAGCTCCGATAATTTAATCGTGTGCATACCTCCATATCTCGCCTTATCGGCACCTGAGAAATCGGTACTTAGTAAAGGCTTCTGGTTTATACCTCTTTTGGCGACACATACGCGCTACTTCAAGACGTCTACGGTTTCCATCGCATTCTCAGGCTGAAATTACTCTTCAGTAATCAACCTCAAAGGGATAACTCTTCCGATCCCACTTATTACTTCTCTCACCTTTCTAAACGCAGGTCTACTTGGGTTCCCAATCCAGAGGCATCCAAAGCCACCGACCTCTATATCGAAAAACACTTATCGACATACAACAATTAAAATTTAAGCTACTACGGCACTCCAAACTTTCAGCGGAGGAATAACAGGCGCTCACACAGTTGAAACGTCGTGAAGATATAGTTATCAAGCCTGCCGACAAGGGAGAGGCGTTAGCGATTTGGAGGAAAGAATTGTATACAAGGGAGGTAACAAGCGACTTGGGAATGCAACTTTCTACAGACCACGGCCACTAGGTGGGATGGTCAGTAACAACACTCAGGTCTAGAACGTGACGAATGCCATAATCGGGCAAAGCCTGTTGCCCAACTCCGCTGATCATCCACGATAGTTGCTTGGGCAAACCCACCTTTTATATGCTGCCTAAGACACACAAGTCAGGCAACCCAGGCTGACCTATCGTCTCGGCCTGCTCTTGTCCAACTGAACGGATTTCAGAGTACCTAGACAGCATATTTAAGCCGTTGGTTTCAAGTCTCCCTTCGTATATCAAAGACACTAACCACGCTATCTCTACCTTTGATTCCATCAGTTTTGCATTCCCTTCTCCGTACATCTTCACATTAAATTTGACTTCAATCTATGCATCTATTCCTTATACAGACGGCCTTAAAGCATTGCAATTTTTCTTGGATAAAAGGCAGAGGCCCACCATAGCCACTGGACCATTGCTGCGTCTCGCAGAGTTAGTTCTCAATATAAATTTGTTTGAGTTTAATAGGGAATGTTTTGACCAGATTAGCGGTGTGACCATGGGCACCAAGATGGGGTCTAGTTATGCCTGAATTTTCATGGGCTATCTGGAGCACCAGTTATGTTGTCAATACACCAGTTGGTTCACGGAGCTCTACAGGAGGTACATCGACGACTGCTTCGGTGTTTCAGACATGCAATTATCTGATCTCCAGGATTTCATTGCCTTTCTCTCCAACTTTCATCCAAGCATCAGACTCACCTCCACTATTTCTTCTTCGGCTGTCAATTTCTTAGATCTAACAGTCTCTTTAGGTTCCGTGGGTCTGCGTACGACTGGTTTATTATAAACTAAACTGACTCCCACTGCATTCCTTCTCTATACCTCATCACATCCCCCCTCTTGTAAGGACTCTATTCCTTTCTCCCAACTTTTAAGTCTCCGACGACTTTGTCAGGATAATAACGACTTCCGTCAAAAAGCCCACGAAATGTTGGATTTCTTCCGCCTTCGTGGCTATCCTGATAAAGTTTTGTCTACAGCTCTTTACCGCTGTCAGTCTATCAGTCGTGTGCAAGGCTCTTCTCCTCCAGGCCTAAACCACGAAACAATAGGCCGATCCTTTCACTAACCTACCATTCCCCATAACATTGCTGCCAAGAATATCCTCCTTAGGCACCTATCTATTCTCTAGGCAGACCCTGATCACTCCGATGTCTTTTCAGAGGCCCCTCTGGTGGCTTACAGGCGGATCGTAACCTCAGGGATGTGCTGGTCCATAGCAGTCTACCCCAACCTCATAAGTCTCTTCTTGGCACTATGGCTTGTCTTCGATCACGTTGTAAGACCTGCCCATATGTACTTCAAACCCAGAGTCTGGCATTCCCTAAGACCACTTTCCACATCCGTTAGGGTGTCTCATGCAAGAGTCGCAGCGTTATCTATGCGATCGTCTGCACACGTTGTGACATGAGATATATTGGAGAGACAGGTCTATGTCTTGCTGACAGATTTAGGAAACACCTATTTGATATCAACAGTGGTGTCCAGAAACCGGTACCAATGCACTTCAACAGTTCTGACCACTGGCGTGGCAGACATACAGGTCACTGCACTCAAATCGTGCGCATCTCACGAACGTGATCGTAAGACACTGGGAAACCGTTTCATCTTCTAGTTTGGTTCACTCTCCCCTCACGGCCTCAACGTCCAACATAGTTTCATTTAACTTCCAACTCCCCCTCCCCTTTTCAATCCCCGCAGTTGTATAGCCCACTAGAATAACGGATTAGCATATCCTTTACAGGGCATTGCAATCGACTCTAGCATTACATTTTGCCGGTAGTGATTTCTTGGCGAGTTTGACGTTCAGTTGCTTGTCATTGCCTTCTGAGCGACCTGCACTCATGCAATCCTATGTTAACCAACACAGGGCGTACTGCATTCCAAGCGTCCGCTAGCTGTGTTCCTACTGGGTATGTTGAACTGCGAACTAAAACCTTCGCCACAGAGCCTGCAATAGTTCACTGCTAATCCGCTTTTCACTGTTCGCTCACATGGACGTCCCCCACCATCCCTCCCATCGGCGGGATGGCTAGTCCCTGTTACCCATCGACCCGCCGTTTCAGACAAAACATCCGGTCCTTTCTACCCTCATCAAACATTTACCGCTCAAGATGCATTCAACCAAGACAGGATTCAGATAAGTAACCTCTTTATTTTCAAGTAGTGTTCCTCGATAAGTTTTGTGTCTGTTTGTGTTGTTTTCTTCTGTACTGACGAAGGCTTTGGCCGCAACATCCATTTTGTTTCATGTAATATTGTTCTAGTAAAGCTCATTATCTACTTATCGTTTTTTTTTTTTTTTTTTAAATTTTGTTGGTGATTCATTCATTGAATATTAAATGGCAAGACAAGATCCCAGAAACTGAAGTCTTAGAAATAGCTTCCAAACCAAGTATCCACACTCTACTAATGAAGAATCAGATTCGTTGGGCTCGTCACTTGACTCGCATGCCGGATCACAGGCTTCGTAAACGATTTTTTTTTAACGGTGAGCTGCTCTGTGGTAAATACAAAGACTTGCCAAACAAACAATAAAGAGAAGCCAGATAACAAGCTAACAAAGAAGACAACACACACCTGCAAGTGACAACGGCAGACCTGAGATAATAGTTAAGTAGAGGATGTGCTCAAATGTCACAGGATAAAATAAATATCTGAGTAACATTGGTTACAGAGATAAAAAGGAGGCGGGCATTGCTTTAAATAGAGTCAAAACTGCATTACAGATATAGGTAAGTTCTCTCACAGGTTCGTGTTGTCCGTTGTTTTTTCAAGACCCCAGATATAGGTAAGTGCTCTCACAGGTTCGTATTTTCCGGTATATGTTCTAGAACCTATACATAGGTAAGTTCTCTCACAGGTTCGTATTTTCCGGTAAAACCCATACATACGTAAGTTCTCTCGCAGGTTCTTATAGTAAGTCTCGAAGCATGAACCTCCTGTTGATCGAAAAAGTGCTAGGACCTCCACATTGACATTATCATTATATATATATATATATATATATATATATATATATATATATATATATATATATATATATATATATATATATATATATGATATTATATATGTGTGTGTGTGTGTGTGTGTGTGTGTGTGTGTGTGTGTGTGTGTGTGTGTCTGTATGCAAACGTGGAAAATAATAATACATTAATTATATGTCATTAATTAAATTAATTATTTAGTATATATATATATATATATATATATATATATTATATATATATATATATATATATATATATATATATATATATATATATATATATATATATATATATCCTAAAAGACTCTCCCGATGTGTCTCCACCTTGCCGTGGTGGGGGAGCTTGCGTGTCCCATTGACCCCATGTGCTTGTGTACCAGAGTACAGAACCAACAAAGACTGGGTTTTTATTCAAAGACTGTTTATTTACTTCACGATGACAACATGGCTTCTTCCCAGTTCTCAGGCGGGATGTTGACTGTCCCCTGACAACCCCCTACGTCACGACTTGAGCATCCCCCCCCCCCCCCATTCTCCTCCGATGCTCAATCGTGCTATAGCTGTTTCCCACTAGATCCTAATACCCTAATACTCCACTACTGTTACACCTCCCTATGTTTACTAAAGAATTTTCCTTATAAAGGAAAAATCTTTACTCCTAATCCCCTTACTCTATTCCCTCTTTTTCCTTATCTCTCACAGTTCCTCTAATCCTCCCCAAACCAACTCCAACTTACGTAACTATTCTATTTCCTCAACTCTTTTCCCCTGCTATATAGTCATTATAGTTATCCACTATACAGTTATATATTCTTGGCTCGTTCTTGGCTCTTTATTTGTTGTTCCTGTATAAAATATACACATCATAAGCACAGCTCGAAAAATCGTTATCATACCTTTTTGACCTTATAAAATTCCTCACTCTTCCAGACCACAGGATGTACAAAAACAATATAGTGAGAGAAAGTAAAGAAGCGGTGCGAACCGAGTGAGAAGTATAAGGAATGAATACTCAACATGACCACATTTACATACAGTAATGAATACTTAAGACACTCACATTTACCTCCCTTGCCAATAATAAAATTTTTGTAAAATAATTTTTAAAAATACACCTTATGAAATAGATCTTTGTTCATTATAAAACAATTTGACATAAGTTTTCACAAGCCTTATATTTTCAACATTTATATTGCCACCCACAATCTTGTCTATATTTCGTTATCTCACCTTTAACCACGAGCCCATGTTCATATTCTATGAACATTTTTAACATAATTAACGCTGGTTTTTCACAGCACCTATATCTTGCCCCCGTACATCCCATACTTATATACTGCCATTTACAGTCTTCCCCCAACCTTATATCAGTGGACAAAGAGAATATTTCTCTATATTATACCTCAGTAGTTTTTATTAACTCTTTTCTGAACGAAAAGCCTTAAACAAAGCCCCATATATTTGAAAATTAAACTTACTTAACTAACTTTTTAACTTATTCATTAATCATGTAACTTAATATACAAAACCATTCATGTAATCGAAATAAAATCAACACAAGACGTCATACCCCCAAATTAATCTAAAGAAAAAAAAACTCATTTTAAAATGACATAACATGCATTTTATCAAACCAGAATAAAACATTCTATTACTACCTATCACTATTGGACACTTTTACGGACCAATAGTTTTTACTCCAAATACTAGGAACACAATCATCCTATTCTAAATCAATTAATCAAACAACAACAATCATTTTACAAGACCAAATCAAGAAAAAAAACTTATTATATATGAGGCATTGAAACTTAGGCTCAATAAAACTCAAATAATAGTCATCATTTTCCAGTACCAACTCAAGCATAAAAACATATTATATATGACTCATGACTCATAAAACTCAGAGTGAATAACCCACGATTTTTTTTTTTTTAAACTCTCTTAAAATTACTACGTACAGTGGCCCACCAACATTGGCCTCTCATACTAAGTAACTTAACGCATATCTATTTATACAGGTCATTCCAGTATTTCCATGACCAAGAAAACCAAACACTTCACTGTTACATATGTATATCTGTTAACTACAGACTAATTAGAACCACATCTGTTCTATCTACAAAAAAAAAAAATCAGTAATCAACATTTACCATACCATTTATTATCTCCCCTCATAACTTTCTATCTTTTTCTATCTTCACTCTTAACACATTATAACCTCTGGAATATCCTCTTAAGTAAGCACTGTAAACTACATGTTGACTCCTTTTATCTATTTGTAATGTGGCGACTAATCCAATATCAACTCAATGTAGTAGCCATCATCTACTTATCAATTAACTTGTAGCCTGGCCTGCCAATTATTTCCCTTGGACCAATCATCACTATAACTTATTAATCCTTATCGTTAAACACGGCATTTCTAGTACCAATAAAAAAAAAACTTGTCTATTTTTCTATAGAGTACATTCACCTATTGTACCAATACCCAATTTGTCCAATTTACGAAAAGTCAAGAAGTAGAAACATATTTTCAACCAGCAATTCTATTACAAATAGAAAAAAATACACACATCATACTTCACTATAAAATATAATATATATTAATATATTATATTATTATATATATATATATAATATATATATATATATATAAAATCTATATATTATATATATATTTATATATATATCTATATATGCCTCCTAATTTTTCTCTCACTAATTTTTCCTCTTCTTTTCACTTCTTTATCTCTTTGTTTATCCATTCTTTCTTTTCGTTGCTTTGTCTAGTATTCTTAAATGGAGCACCTATTTCCTCTTCCATACTATCATAATGAGTTTCATTCACATTTTCTTCTTCCATTGTTTTCGGAATCGTCTGTTCTTGAGTATCTTCGTAATTTGGGAAGTTGCTAGTAACTGATTTTGTGCTGGTTCTTTTCTAAAACTTGGGGTTACTGTAGCTCCTCTGACAACTTGTTCATCTAAATATCCGGTGTCTGAATCATAATTATTATTATAATTCTCATTTCTCTTCTCCTCCTCATCTCTTTTAAGTGCTCTACATGTGCCCTTGCCACATGTCCTGTGACCTGGTTCTTGATAGTATACGATACATTACCTAGTTTTTCCAAAACGTAATAACCTGGGATCCAACGAGCATCAAACTTAGAGTTTCTTCTATGCTTCTTGTAATAAACTCTATCACCTACTTTAAACTCCTGTAATTTTGTATTTACATTTTTGTATTTTTTCTGTCTTTCCCTAGCTTTAAATATATTATTCTTTAATCTTACGTGTGCTTTATGCATTTCCTGTATTATGGTCTCTTGAAATTCTTCTCCCATATATTTCCGTCTCGGTTTTAACAGATTATCTATAGGTAGTATTGGTTCTCTCCCGTGTATTAAATAAAATGGTGAAAATCCCGTGCTCTCATTTTGATTTGTACGAATAGCGCTAAGGGCAGGTCCTAAGAATAGATCCCAATCTTTTTCATGTTCATCAATAATCTTTGCTATAACGTCGTATAACGTCCGATGTTGACGTTCGTTTCTAGCATTTGAAGAAGGTCTATAATATGAGGTTTTTATATGTTTTATATTCAAATCTTTTAATAACTTATCGAATTTTTTATTTACAAACTCTCTACCATTATCCGTAAGTATACTTTGTGGGCAACTAAATCTTGGTACGAACTCTTGTAAAAAAAATATTAATGACTGTATCTGCGCTCTTATCTGGAATTGCATAAATTTCCGGCCAAAGACTGTAGACGTCTACTATGTGAATTAAATACACGTTTCCTGACAATGTTCTAGGGTGTAGGCCTGATATATCTAAACTAATCTTTTGCATTGGGAACTGAGGAATATCTGTATCTTGTAAGGGACACTTTATTGTTTTTATGTTCCTTAATCTGCATTTTTCACACGTATCTACATATTTGCATGCAGATTTAAACAAGTTTGGCCAATATATTTGCTTGTAAGTGCTTTCACCAACTTGTCCCGACCGAGATGTCCATTTTCATTGTGATACGCTTTTAAAACTTCATTTTCTAAATGTTTTGGAATATATTTCCTTAGCTGTTCGTTCCTTTCACACATATAGTATAACTGTCCATCCTCTTGTAAAACCAATACTTCTTTTTATATTTGTTATCTTCCGTTTCTCTTAATTTTTCTTTTATTTGTATGACTTTTGGATCCAAACTCTTGTTCTTCTTTCATATTAAATTGTGCTAACTGTAGGTCTTCTTCTCTATGTTCAGACTCTTGATCCGATGGTACACTCTCAAATTCTTCCCTATTTATTATGGCAGAATCTAAAAAATTTACTTGCCAGTTTCGGTCGTCTATCTCTGGTTCAGCTTCATCTTCTGTGTCTCCTGATGACTGTGGGTACGGAATCCTAGATAACAAATCAGCGCATGTGTTAATCCTACCTGGAATGTACTCTATTTTCGTGTTGTATCCCTGTAGATTCAATGCCCACGTCTGTATTTTCCTGTTCTGCACTGGAGCTTCTAAAAAAGACTTTAAAGGCATATGGTCAGTTCTAATAACAAAATTTGCGTTATGTAAGTAGTAATTAGTTTCTGAAGAGCATAATGAATGGCATAAAACAATCTTTATTCTTCCCAACGCTGCCTTACCAATGCCAAACATGGCGAGTCGCAGAAACATATAGGCGTGAAATCTTACCGATGAGATGCGTATGGAACGCACATGCAAAAATAAGAAAAGATAGAGAAAGAAATGAGAAACTAAGAACACGTGAAGGAATAACACCTATTACTGACTTTATAGAACACTAAATAATTAAATGGCTCGGCGATTTAGTTAGAATGGAACAAGATCATCCAACGGCCGAGAGCTTTCTATGTGACACCTTCGGGATACAAGGCGAGAGGACGACTCAGAAAGAGTTGGTTAGATGGAGTAAAAGAGACTCTTAAGATCATTAGTGATTCTGATCGGGGGACCCTGACACGGCACTTGTATCCCAAGAAGCGGCATCAGATATAAAATGGAACGTCCTTGGCAACCATGGAAGTGACCACCTCCCCTGTTCTGTGCTGATACCTAAGTCCAGCACAGTTAGGGCTATAAGAGCTAGCAGTTATGAGCGCGACCACTCTTCGCTCTTGGGGCGCCTTAGATCACAGAGAAGATCTAAACCAATAAGAAGAATCTTCACCCAACCACCATGGTTGACACCAGAGGTAGAGAATTCATTGAGGGAAAAGAGGGCGGCCATAAGGAATTGGCAGAGGGTGCGGAGAGCAACTAATTCAGTTGATACAGAATTGGAAGAGGCTGAAAGATATAAAAAAGTAAAAGTGCAGGAATTTAAACTCTAGGTAACAGAGGCAAAGAGGATTAAGTGGGATCAGTTTGTCAATGAAGTCGGTGGGGACGTGACATTGGGAAAATTCTGGAGGCTGTACCGGCAGATGAAGAGACAGGCGATGCCTGGTACACATGGTACCGTTTATGATGATAACAACTGACTAGAACACAGAGGAGGCTTTTCTTGCGCGATTTTTAAAACAGACTGATCAGCAAGATAGGGAAATTAGCGATAACGTCAGAGAAGCCTTGTCACGGGTCACTAGGAAGGAGGACTGTGAGATTAAAGTGGAGGACATTAGACGGGTACTGAAGCGGGCTAAAGACACAGCGCCAGGTCCAGATGGTGAGGTACTCCCATATGAGGAACATAAATGATGGGGACTTGGAGGAGATGGCTCTTTGTTTCAACCTAAGCATCAATACGCGGAAATACCCCACGATTGGCTGCATAACAACCTGGTCCCACTCCCAAAGCCAGGTAAAGATTACTCCAGACTTAATGGATACCGAATAATAACCCTGCAATACACGTATGGCAAAGTCCTCGAAAAGATAGTACCACGCAGGCTCCAGCGACATTTGGAAAGTCGTAATCTGCTTCCCCAAGGACTCGGGAGTTACCAGCCTGGGAAGGACACTTGGGCCAATGCTGCGACTTTTGCATCTGATGTCTACGATGGCTTCCAGGATAAACAGGAGACAGTGGCGGTAGCTCTTGACCTGGAGTATGTGTATAACAGGGTAAGATATTATCGGTTAATACACACACTGTTGGACATGGAAGTCAGTCGTTGCCTTGTTAGATGGGTTGCGGCAGTCCTTTATGAGCGAAAGGTTGCACTGCGCATGGGTTCCTGGACTTCTGATCTCTGTACTATTACACCTGGGTTGCGCAGGGATCTGCCTTGTTCCCGGTGCTTTTTAATGTCTACACCAACAAAATCGTAGCTATTGAGACACCAGCTGTGGGTAGAATCTTGACATTTCCAGATGATGTGTTGGTGTACAAACAGGGCAGAGACAGGGCTAGTTTGGCGAAAGACTTACAGGTGGCAATAAACAGGGTAGCGGAGTGGTGCAGGGACGCAGGGGCCATTATACACCCAGACAAGGCATCGGTTGGGTGGTACTCCCTGGATAACCGGATCGTCAAGGTAGATGTCCCAGGTATTATGTTGAATGGATGTCCTCTTAGACGAGAGAGTAAATTGAAGTACTTGGGTATCACCTTTGGCAGGTGTTTGTCTTTTAAGGATTATGTGATGGCCTTGGTGGTGAAGGCTGGTAGGGGACTTAATGCACTGAGCGCTATGGCAGCAACTGGGGTAGGTCAGAGTATGCTGTACTGGTTCTTTCAGTAGTTAATAATTTATGTCATTGAGAATGGTTTGGGGCTGCTGACAGTATCAAAGAGCCAGCTTGAAAGGTTGGGGCGCATACAGAATGCTTCCATGCGGTTAATCCTGGGGTGCACAAAGGACACACCAATTATATGCATGAGGCATATCCTGGAGCTACCAACAATGACGGATAGGCATAGGGTCCTTCAGGCCACAAGGTACCCGAGAGTTGCCACAGATAGGGATCACCCGCTTCATGCAGCAATGGATATGGTCAAGGGTCATAGACTAAGACAAAGCAGGTCCTGGATGGCACAGGCAAACTTTCTATACGTCAGGTGTGTAATCTAGAGACCATCAATCGTGAAAGTGGGTTGAAGTTCCGGAAGACATGACGGACTGGCACAATGTAATAATAACACTTGTTCGTGAGTGCAGAGAATGGGCAACGGGCCGCACTGAGTTAGAAGTGCAACAGCTGATCCAGAGTAACACGCATCAAGGTGGCATAGTCATCTACACCGATGGGTCAGTGGTGAGAAACAGACGTAGTGGATGGGGCTTTATTGCAAAGGCTAATGGACGAGTCTTGTAAAAGGAGAGTCTGGCATATGAGACTACGACCTCCAGCATGAGAATGGAGGTGGAGGCAGTAACAGTGGCATTCCGGTGGCTAGAGGAGACCACATCAACACACGTCGTATTCATTACGGATTCAAAGATTATGCTTAGTAAGGTGGAAATATGAATAAAATTGGGTGGAACTGCAGTAAAGCTGTGAAAATGTAAACAATATAAAATGACACAAAGTAGTGCAGCTTTACATAACAGATTTACGACACATACAGGACATTGCGGCGATTAGCCTTCATCAGCAAACAAACACATTCACAAACACAACATATAGTCAAGGAGATCTCATATGACTACATCAAAAGATGACAACAGGACGAGAAGAACAAAAGGATGACAAAATGAAAGCAATGAAGAGAAAATGAGAACTGAAAAAAATTTTCATACTTACCTCACAGTTCCGATCTGTGAGTAACTCAGAATATCTCCGATGTATTCTTTTTATACCAAACCAGGGAGAGCGGTCAATCCTGGAGGGACCAGGAGGAGATACGGTGCCCGAGGCAAGAGCAGGGGAGATGAGGGAATCGTGGAAGGTTAGCCACTCCCTCAGAATACACGCAGGCGGTGTGCAGAGAGTTAGCACTCTAATCACGATACCACCACACCTCATGAAGCCAGAGCACAGTTGAGTAGACACTCAACAGGCCACGTTTTGCCAGCAGCGTGCGATGTGAGGTAACACGCACGAAGGAGAAGGTCACCCCCGCGTGGTGTGTAACGACGGGAGAGATGTTCGGCAGACGGGAGACTGGACTTGGGGGCGTTCACAGTCGTTTAGAATAGCGTTAGGAGTTTTGTGTTCACTCATAGATAGAGTTAGCATAGGGTTAGCAGTTTGTGTTAGATAATTCTGTGGCTGTATATTGTGTAATTGCATTAGCGACTGTTTACCGCTTGTAAGCGAGCCAACGGCAATAAAATGGACCATGCATTTTGCCTCCCACACGACTTGCAAGTTGTCTTGTACGAGTGTGTGAGAAGTACCCGATGATGCCTGTCAGTTAAGTTGTTGACAGGCCAGGGTAATTGTGGTTGTCAGAAGTGAAGCTTGAATGTAATATTCAAGCTACTCCACTCGTCCACGAGGCTCTAAGACTAGGGTTTAATTTGTGTAGCGACGATGATTTGTGCAGACGAGAGAATTTTGCAGGCTAGAAATGTGCCTATCGTGACGTATTAAACTGTTTAATTGTATTTATGAAGTATTTATTTAGTCAAATTATGTATTCATCAAAGCTGTAAGTAATAATATTCTTGTTTTCTCATATTTATTTAGATATTTACCTTTTTGTTGAGAAATGAGTACCAAAAATGATTCAGGGCGGAGCGATACAAAACAAAGCCGACAATATCAATTTTTCATCGCGCTGTGCTGTGACGTCAGATGATTGACAAACAGTCGTCTGGGCTCATTAGCATACAGCAATCGAGTGTGTAGAAATTTGCTAAACAGCTGCCCGCCTGAATCGGTACGTTATATCATTTATTATTTATTTATTTCAACTACTAAAGGAATATATTTATTTATTTAAACATTATGATGTTATTTTTATTTCTTTAAAAGCAGATATGCATATTTTTGGTCATATTTTCTATGTGTTTACCGTCACGATGGAACTATTTTTTGGCCAGGCAGATGATACTTGCCTGCACAACACGTACAGAAATTAAATAGATTAGTAACGTAAGGCAATAACTGATAGAGCAAAGACAGGACATTGACATTTAAGTTATTTAATACATATTCTAGTTGTTCGTGAATCTGTCTGTCATTGTCTAAGTCATTGTCCATAGGGGTCTGGGTTAACATATCGTGTAATAGGCCTGATTACTACGGCCCTGCATATCAAAGGGCGAACTACACCTGATTACGGCCCTGTGTACCAAATATAGTTTGCTGGTAACGACACGTGTCTCCACCCTAGAGTACCAAGGTGACCTGTGGCAACGGAGTTCCGTTCCCCGATCCTCGGGAACGTTAAAGCTGAGTACACTTATATATTTTGGCATGCAATTTGATTAATAGTGCATCTCTTTTTCATCTTTTGAGACACTATTGTATTTTTTGTGCTCTGTTTTTTCAGCATTAAATTTTGCAGGGCACAAGCAAAGAGTACAATTCTTTGCGCTCATTGGCGAACAAACATAACCTATCAAAGAAAAATAAGTAAATAATTAATAAACAACATGTCAACGTTACTTGATTTTATTAAAGAAGGCAAAGCATTAGGACACACGGGAAAAGAATTAGAAAAGTATTCTGATCAAAAATATAAAGAAGCAAAAGATGCGGAGACTGCTGAACGCACACGAAAATGGGATGCTGAGAGAGAGGAACGCACACGAAAATGGGATGCTGAGAGAGAGGAACGCACACGTAAATGGGATGCGGAGAGAGAAGAAGATGAACGAATAAAACAACACGAATTGGAAACTAGACGAAAAGAAATAGAATTAAAACATCAAAAAGATATGACACAACTAGCTGAGATAACAAAACAAAAAGAAAAGGATAATGAGCAACAACAGTTAGAACATGATAAGAAGATTAAACAACAACAGTTAGAACATGAGAATAAGATGAAACAACTACAGGTAGAAGCTGAGACACGTGTAAAGATGAAACGTATAGAGTTAGACTCACGCGCAGAAATCGCTGCCACTAAATTAAAAAGTCAGCAAGAGGAAAATAAGTTCAAGAAATACAAAAATATCATCAACCCATATTGTAAAGAAGATTCCATAGCAGCCTGGACAGATAATGTAGAGTATCAATTTAAATATCACCAAGTTCCTGTAGATATGTGGGCCCCTATTTATATGAATAATCTAAGTGGTGAGCCCCTTAAAATAATAGAATCTATCCCTATTGAGCTCAAATCTAACTATCAATACATCCGTGACAGGATTATGCAGCACTTTTTACTTGATGCCCCTGGGTATCAAGTTCAGTTCTCAAATCTAAAACCTAAACCTAGTGAAACCTTTATTGATTATGTTTCAAATGTACAGAGTGTACTAGACAGGTGGCTGAAAGCAGCTAACATAGGAAAAGACTTTGATAGATTAAAAAACTTAATTGCTATGGACAAGGTTATATCTACCATACCTTCTCCTTTTGCTAGATTTTTGCAGCAATCAGACATTGAGAACATCGAGCAGTTTGAAAAAAAAGGCTCGAGATATTTTTCTGCAAACAGAAATATTTTTAGGACCTTAAATGACTCTGAGATAGCTTCTGTTGTGAAAGACCAACCAAAAAACTATCAGAAGAATATAAAAACAGTTAAAAAAATCAACCAAAAAGACAGAAAAATATCAAAATGCAGATACTGTCAATTTTGTCATGACACTGATTCCATGTGTGACAAATCGCCGAATTATCCGGCGCATCTTGAAAATGTGATCAAGAAACAGCAAATTAAAAGATCTGCATGCAGGCGTGCAATCAAATGTTTTTTTTGTTCCTGTTATGGCCATTATAGTAATAAGTGCCTTGGCCGGCAGCGTATGAAAGCCAGTAATGCCATTTTGATCGACACCTCTTTAGATAGTGGTAGTAAGAATAAATGTGCAGTTGAAAATGAAGGTGAGGTTGAGTGGGCCTTACCTTTCAGCCAAGCTGAAGATGTATGTGGGGCAAACGATATGTTGAGCTTCGACAGCTGTGAACGATGTCACCAATTCCATACAGACTCAAAACTACAATGTGGACATACAGTACTATGCTCATCTGAGAATGTAAACGCAGCACTAGCCTCCAGAGGCAATCTTGTGTTCCACAATGCAATGGTGAATGATGTAGCATGCCAGTGTTTGCTGGACAGCGGCAGCACCCTTATTGGTCTTCGGAAAGAACTGGTTAATCCGGGTGATTACACAGGTGATACTGTCAAATGCCGTACCTTCTCGGGTAACATTGAAATTTACCCTTTGGCAAAAGCCCATATTGATTCTCCTTTTCTCTCTGGTACCTTTACCTGTGCAATACTGAACAACCCTTGTACTGATTTAATTCTGGGGTGCTTACCCCAACTAAAACATTGTACGATTGATGAAATAGTTGCATGGGAAAAAGTAAAGGCAACTATTACAACAGCCAAAACAGACACTTCAAAACATCATAACATATTACAAGATGAGACACTACTGATGCTTTCTACAACCAGCACAGATGACACAAACAAACAGAAACTTTTACACCACCAGAAATCTACTCTTAATGTGTCTCCATACTTAAAATTGTTAAAGGTCAAAGCCAGAGTGACCAAAAATGCATCTTGTTTATTTAGACGTAAGAATGGCATTTCAACTACAGGTCATGCTACTGGTAACCATGAACAGGTGTTACCTGAACAACACCGGTTAACTATGCCAAAATATGCACATAAAACACCGGTGACTGGTCATCTTGCATACAACAACACCAGACCAGGTTTTTTTCAAGAAGATAAAATTATGTTTTCATAATGTATTTGCTTGTAATGTCTGTCAACAATTCGGTACAAAAGTTTAAGGGTAGACATCCTACAACTGAAGTACAACCTTCTATACTGGCTCCCAAGCCATTTGATAGAGGAAGGGTCAGTTCTACCACAAACACACAAACAACGGTGCAAGAACCAGTGATCTTGAACTTGATCAAGACAGATTTAGGCTACTTCCATACCAACGAAATGGCAACGACTATTCAAGGTGGTACATAACCATGGTACATGTTGACTATGAAATATCGATAAACAGACACTTAGAGATATTCCATGTCAACATGCGGAAACCTTACTTTTCAAGACAAGAGACAGAAGTAGTGACAGACGAACATAGTGCACCAACACTTAGTGATCAGACGACAGACATACATAACGCAACTACACTAGTTAGTGAGACTGGCAAATCCGACGAGGGGCATACATGTAGTGAACTTATAGAATACACATGAATAAATCAGAATACTGATGACTGGACAATACACCTACTGAAACTGAGACATGCCTTTGACAGAGTGCGACTCTTCGGTCTCACTGTGAAACCAAGCAAAGTCAAATTATGCCTAAAATAAATTCATTTTTGGGTCATGTCATTTCTCAAGTCCAACTATAGACTGACCTGAAAATTAGTACCAAAATTATGAAATCTGACCATGTCTAACAGAAAGAAACAGGTCAGAAGCCTTTTGGAATTAGTAAATTACTCAGAAATTACAATTCTATATTCCAATGTTTTAAAAGCATTTGTGAAATGAAATGTGAAAGATGCATTATTAATTTCTGCATTGTCAAAATTGAAAATTCTTTTTTGTAAATATTCCAATCCTCCGCTTGCCTAATCCTAGGCTCGTTTATTATTCTAGGACAGATGCTAGCAGTACTAGGCCAATTTTTTGAGGGCATCTTCCACCCGAGTTGCTACGTGAGCCGTAAGATCACACCTGCTGAGTCCAGAGATTGCATATCACAGTTGCAACCCTAAGCGTCATCTATGCAGTGAGAAAGCTCCATCGAGTTCTGACGGATGTTCACTGCATTGTCCAGACCGACAACTCCCCGATCACGGTCATAGAAAGTGGTGTGCATCAAAATGATCGGATATACAGGTGGTCACTAATTTTACCATCTGAGGTAATAATACCTGAAATCCCACATAATAATGTAGAGTGATAGTTAGTACATGAATACAGTACAATATGCTATGTAAAATAGGTTACATATACACCCATGGTGTGCTTAAGAGTGTACCAAGTACAACGAACTATCATGTGTCCGTAGACATTAACTTAAGAACTGTGCTACAGAACTTAGATACTACCGTGTGAATCAGGACAGCTCATTTCCAACTAAGCTCCAGTCCGGTGTATCATTTGTGTGAAATGTAGAAAACAGTGTCAGAACAGTGCTTAATTTCAGACACATAAAGACTAAGCTACGACACCAGCGAATCTCTACACGTGCACTACCGATGAACATTATTATGACCGTAAAATGTATTTCAGATACCCAGGCAAATTATGTAGTTATATTGTGCCTATACCAATATTCAAACATGAAGGCAACTACTAACCTGAGAGAACTGAATACTGTGTATATAAACTTAATGTGATATGTAAAATAATATTTTAACATAGTTATAATAATTAGAGGTAGAATTAGGTAATATAATAGTTCTCATTTAGGTTAATAGGATAGTTAGTACAGTAATTAACCCATTTACTTAGCGTAGAATTAAATTAAAATATTAGTTTAGACATAAGAATAGTTAATTACAAGGTAAATTAAATTTATGATATGAATAGTACTATTTAGATTGTTATATTTCACTTAGCTTCATGTTAGTTTAGTTTATTCCATCTTAATAAAACCATACCATATTTCAAATACTACCATTTATTAGTATCATCATTTGACATCATAATAGATTAAAAAGAATAGATAAGTTAACATACATCATTTACACCATTTAGATTAAGAATATCACTCATAGAATTCCTTTGTGCATTTAAAAACATTATTTAACATAGTATTTAGAAAAGTACATAAATTGTGTTCACATCATCCATTTAATTAAGGTACATAACTCATATCACACTAATTACATTTAAATAGTTACATTACATCCCTTAGATTAGATAAACATAACGAGTAGGATAAACAGATAATATAATTAACATAATAGAACTTAGGTAACACATTAAATACTTAGTTATAAAAGGAGAATAGTTTATTATAATATAAAATATGATACTTTAGGTTAGTGTAACATACTATATGATGAGATCAAAGGGACAAGCCATCAACCCTGTCTCGCCCATGTAAATATAATGTACATATATGACTCGTGCAATGACTAGCGCACAGTCATGAGGCTCAATCATCTCAAACTGAGCCAAACGTGTACAGTCTCACTCCAAGGTTTTTAAATAAGCAGAAGAATAAGTATGGAGGGATGAGTGATGTGTGATAGAAGTAAGGGTGAAAGGAGTATGACAGAAGTGTGAAAGTGAGAATGAATGAAAGATAGACGGGAGAGAATGCAAGCAGTCAGCAAATTCTTCTGCTGCCTGCCACGACTTTTAATATTTGTTTGCGTTAATGTTGGTTTTCGCTAGGGAAATTGTGTTAGTGTGAATGTGTTGTCTGTGATATAGTTTAGAACTTAGATTACAGTATTTTGGGTTCATAACAATGGAATGTAGTCACGAATTAGTGTTATACACCTGTTTGTGGCCACATTGAACAAAATTATGACACTCAAAAAACTAACATACATACACATATAAGTTAGAAATATAGGGTAGAAGTTAGATTAGTAGATTTATTACATCCAAACACGCAAACAACAAGAAAAACAAACATATAAATTGCATACACTATTTGTAGATCAAAGGCAGATAACTTTGGGGCCAGGGGACATAATAGACAACGAAGAACTAAATTAACAGTGTAATGAAGTCTTACGCGCGGAAGCGAAGTAGGTAAAGCCTGTCGCACACACTCTTGTAGAATGGTTGTTAAATATTATATGGGGGACATGAAGCAATTCATGTGTTGACCCTAATAAAGTCAACTTTGTATGGGTAGTAAGTTAATTTACTATGTGAGGGCAGGTCTTATAAGACAACGGTCCGGTTCAGACATACCTCTGATAAATATAATATAGCATGTGAGAAGGGGCTCACGCCAACCAGGCAAGTTTGTGGCGATTGCCAGTAGCCAAGTGAGGCTTTACTACATTGTGACAATAGTTGTTAATAGTCTATTGGAAAGCCCAGAGCCAGGTTATCTAGAGTCTTTGACAAAAATTAGAGACACTAATTTTTTGTGTAGAAACCTCCTTGCGTCACAACCAATAAGTGAAAGTTGATGACGCAACACAAGAGGGGCGGGTGTGTGTCAAAGACTCAACCGCATCCCCTCCGCCAGGGAGAGCGGTCAATCCTGGAGGGACCAGGAGGAGATACGGTGCCCGAGGCAAGAGCAGGGGAGATGAGGGAATCGTGGAAGGTTAGCCACTCCCTCAGAATACACGCAGGCGGTGTGCAGAGAGTTAGCACTCTAATCACGATACCACCACACCTCATGAAGCCAGAGCACAGTTGAGTAGACACTCAACAGGCCACGTTTTGCCAGCAGCGTGCGATGTGAGGTAACACGCACGAAGGAGAAGGTCACCCCCGCGTGGTGTGTAACCACGGGAGAGATGTTCGGCAGACGGGAGACTGGACTTGGGGCGTTCACGTCGTTTAGAATAGCGTTAGGAGTTTTGTGTTCACTCATAGATAGAGTTAGCATAGGGTTAGCAGTTTGTGTTAGATAATTCTGTGGCTGTATATTGTGTATTGCATTAGCGACTGTTTACCGCTTGTAAGCGAGCCAACGGCAATAAAATGGACCATGCATTTTGCCTCCCACACGACTTGCAAGTTGTCTTGTACGAGTGTGTGAGAAGTACCCGATGATGCCTGTCAGTTAAGTTGTTGACAGATGACAACAGGACGAGAAGAACAAAAGGATGACAAAATGAAAGCAATGAAGAGAAAATGAGAACTGAAAAAAATGTTCATACTTACCTCACAGTTCCGATCTGTGAGTAACTCAGAATATCTCCGATGTATTCTTTTTATACCAAACCGACGGAGTGAGATGTAGGATGATGACGGGGTGATAGGTGTTACGGTTCAGTGAGCACATTGAAAGAAAGAGGGGGGGGGGTGGAGGCAAGAGGGCAGGACGGCAGCCTGTATGATAAGGGTATCTGAGCAATCTCAGTGGATGTACTAACGAAGCATGAGTCAAGGAGATCTCCTTGACTATATGTTGTGGTTTGTGAATGTGTTTATTTGCTGACGAAGCTAATCGCCGCAACGTCCTGTATTGTCGTAAATCTGTTATACACTACACTACTTTGTGTAATTTTATATTGTTTAGTAAGGTGGAGAAAGGATGTTTCGTTTGGAATGGCTCTCGTCGCTTCAGAGGTCACAGATTGTGAAATTGTATGATATTTTGCCCTGGCCATGCGGGGGTGCGGGGGAATGAACAGGCTGATAGGCTAGCAGGGAATGCACCTCTTATTAGTAGTTACCTATGGACAAGGGGGAGGTGGTCGTGCGCTTGAGGGACCAGGTGGAGAAGACGGAGGAACAGATTGAAAACTCACATGTGGAAAGAATGAGATTGCGGGGGATCGGCTGGGGTTCTGGAAGAATCTCGAAACTGAGAGGGAAGACCAGGAGAACTGTTAATCAGAGAGCTGTGGGAACGATTAGTAGTATGTCTCTTCGCTCACTGTTGAACGAGGGGACGGAGCATGTATGGGAATATCCTGAGTGCAGTGATGTCTGTTCTAAACTAAACTCACTCAACTAATTATTCTGATGCTCCTAAATGTCATGATATCATATTGTCTAGTACCTTCGCCATACCTCTTATCCCCTTCAACTGTCCTGTGATCACGAGGTACTCCATATAATGTGACACATCATTTTAGTTTAATGTGGTCAAGTATATTACTGTGACGTTTAACAGCATTTTAGTTTAATGTGTACACATTATGTTAGTTGTCGAGATATAATTATGTATGTATAGTACTGGTGTGTAGGCGTATGTGTGTTGGTGTGAGTCTGTATGAGCGTCTGGATGTGAGTGTATTGGTATGCGAGCGTATAGGTGTGTGTCCGGATGTGTGGGTATGCCTCCGGGTGTAAGTGTGCATGTGTGTGTGTGCATGGAATGAATGCCTACACACACACACGCACACACACACACACATACACACACATATATATATATATATATATATATTATATATATATATGTATATATATATGTGTGTGTGTGTGTGTTTATTATGAATGCATATAGGTGTGCGTGTTTTGTGAGTGCATGGCAGGTGTGCATGTGCGTGGTTGGGTTGGTATAGTGTACGTGTGGGTGTGTCCTCGTATGGGTGTGCACTTAAAAGGTGGCTCATGTAGGAACAGAAAAACTCGACATGAAATACAAGAGCTGGTATTCTAATGATTTTACAACACATATGTTGTCTCACTTGCTATCAATAACACACCCTAAAGAATGTGCAGTACAATTAACACTAAACATTGCACACATACAAAAGATACATATATCTCAACAACATGGCACCTGCAAGACTTGGTACTACAATTGGAACATGTGCCTTGACTTCTGCAAGACTGAGACACTTATCGCCATCAATATTCAATGTCTGGAAAAAAAGACGACAGTTATGTGTTGTTTGTTTTTTTTAAATTGTTAATCGCTGCTTATGGATTATTATTACTTGTAACAAAAAGATAAATCAGCAGCATCACTTTTTCTAGTTCCTCTCTCATATTAAATAACGTGGAATTTACAACTAAAATCTACTATAAAACAATGATGTATGCACGGAGTAACTAATGATGTATGCTGACAAGTATTGATTGAAGAACCGATATCGCATCATTCGGGACATTGCTATAGGGGCTCCGTCCTCGTCTCCAACAGCGAACGAATATGCCCAATACTAATTGTACCAGTTCCCGTTTGATTGTGTGTCCGTCTCGCCTGTTCAGTACTGACTGCGGGCAGATCAACTGGTCACTCCCTTTCACTCCATTCTCTCTATGCTGATTTATTGTTCTGCCACACCATACACACGATCGTAAAGGGTCTTGACACATCTGCTTTGCTGTGCACCAATACTTTACCCAGCGGCGCAGACGTAGCCAGTGTGTCCGTCTGCTCGTTTCCCAACGAACCAGCATGTTCTGTGGAAATGATCCAAAAGTCGCTCCTTTGATTTTGTAATTAAGTCAGGCCACACTGCACAAAGCAAGCCTGGCTTTACCTTTTTCAGCATATCCTATGAGTCTGTTAAAATGACAACATGAGTGTGCTGTTTGATCACAAGCCAGCGAAACGCCGTTGTAACTGCCACCATCTCTATTTTCACACGGTATCATATGACAGGCTCTTCTGCACTAAACACAGTAAAGTAGATAGATTATAATGTTTAGTAGGGATAAATGGATTAACAGAGACGTAAGTATACTATTATTTTAAACGAAGAGATAAGAAAAAACCATATTTTAAAGCAGAACCATAAGATGGACGGGCAGATATATATATATATATATATATATATATATATATATATATATATATATATATATATATATATATATATATATATATATATGTGTGTGTGTGTGTGTGTGTGTGTATGTGTGTGTGTGTGTGTGTGTGTGTGTGTCACAAAATGCACCTGGAGAATTGCGATGAGGAGATAGGGACTGACCAGACTCACGAGATCTCTCGGCCTGCAACACAGTTCACGATGTATACACCCACCCAGTAGTCAAAGGGAGATAATCCAAGAATTTCTACCCCTGACGTGGTAGAGGATTACAGCGCCTGGATTCGGGAATGTTCTAGAGAAAGACACCGGAAGAGGTTTCTTAACCGGGAAATCGCAGTAGGCTGGGAGAACCGATGGTTGGCTGGCGGCTGGCGATTTTCTGTATGGCTGCAGTTTGTCAGAAGGAAAATGGTTTCCAATGTCAACATGGTTTGAAGACTGTAGACAATGTTCCCAAGTGGACTGAGGTTCCATGTTTTTTAACTGCATTGCCAAACGAAGAAAGGCAGGGCAGGACGGCAGCCTGTATGATAAGGGTATCTGAGCAATCTCAGTGGATGTACTAACGAAGCATGAGTCAAGGAGATCTCCTTGACTATATGTTGTGTTTGTGAATGTGTTTATTTGCTGACGAAGGCTAATCGCCGCAACGTCCTGTATGTGTCGTAAATCTGTTATACACTACACTACTTTGTGTAATTTTATATTGTTTAGTAAGGTGGAGAAAGGAATGTTTCGTTTGGAATGGCTCTCGTCGCTTCAGAGGTCACAGATTGTGAGAATTGTATGGATATTTTGCCCTGGCCATGCGGGGGTGCGGGGGAATGAACAGGCTGATAGGCTAGCAGGGAATGCACCTCTTATTAGGTAGTTTACCTATGGACAAGGGGGAGGTGGTCGTGCGCTTGAGGGACCAGGTGGAGAAGACGGAGGAACAGATTGAAAACTCACATGTGGAAAGAATGAGATTGCGGGGGATCGGCTGGGGTTCTGGAAGAATCTCGAAACTGAGAGGGAAGACCAGGAGAACTGTTAATCAGAGAGCTGTGGGAACGATTAGTAGTATGTCTCTTCGCTCACTGTTGAACGAGGGGACGGAGCATGTATGGGAATATCCTGAGTGCAGTGATGTCTGTTCTAAACTAAACTCAACTCAACTAATTATTCTGATGCTCCTAAATGTCATGATATCATATTGTCTAGTACCTTCGCCATACCTCTTATCCCCTTCAACTGTCCTGTGATCACGAGGTACTCCATATAATGTGGACACATCATTTTAGTTTAATGTGGTCAAAGTATATTACTGTGACGTTTAAACAGCATTTTAGTTTAATGTGTACACATTATGTTAGTTGTCGAGATATAATTATGTATGTATATGTACTGGTGTGTAGGCGTATGTGTGTTGGTGTGAGTCTGTATGAGCGTCTGGATGTGAGTGTATTGGTATGCGAGCGTATAGGTGTGTGTCCGGATGTGTGGGTATGCCTCCGGGTGTAAGTGTGCATGTGTGTGTGTGCATGGAATGAATGCCTACACACACACACACACACACACACACACATACACATATATATATATATATATATATATATATATATATATATAATATATATGTGTGTGTGTGTGTGTGTGTGTGTGTGTGTGTGTGTGTGTGTTATTATGAATGCATATAGGTGTGCGTGTTTGTGAGTGCATGTGCAGGTGTGCATGTGCGTGGTTGGGTTGGTATAGTGTACGTGTGGGTGTGTCCTCGTATGGGTGTGCACTTAAAAGGTGGCTCATGTAGGAACAGAAAAACTCGACATGAAATACAAGAGCTGGTATTCTAATGATTTTACAACACATATGTTGTCTCACTTGCTATCAATAACACACCCTAAAGAATGTGCAGTACAATTAACACTAAACATTGCACACATACAAAAGATACATATATCTCAACAACATGGCACCTGCAAGACTTGGTACTACAATTGGAACATGTGCCTTGACTTCTGCAAGACTGAGACACTTATCGCCATCAATATTCAATGTCTGGAAAAAAAGACGACAGTTATGTGTTGTTTGTTTTTTTTTAAATTGTTAATCGCTGCTTATGGATTATTATTACTTGTAACAAAAAGATAAATCAGCAGCATCACTTTTTCTAGTTCCTCTCCCATATTAAATAACGTGGAATTTACAACTAAAATCTACTATAAAACAATGATGTATGCACGGAGTAACTAATGATGTATGCTGACAAGTATTGATTGAAGAACCGATATCGCATCATTCGGGACATTGCTATAGGGGCTCCGTCCTCGTCTCCAACAGCGAACGAATATGCCCAATACTAATTGTACCAGTTCCCGTTTGATTGTGTGTCCGTCTCGCCTGTTCAGTACTGACTGCGGGCAGATCAACTGGTCACTCCCTTTCACTCCATTCTCTCTATGCTGATTTATTGTTCTGCCACACCATACACACGATCGTAAAGGGTCTTGACACATCTGCTTTGCTGTGCACCAATACTTTACCCAGCGGCGCAGACGTAGCCAGTGTGTCCGTCTGCTCGTTTCCCAACGAACCAGCATGTTCTGTGGAAATGATCCAAAAGTCGCTCCTTTGATTTTGTAATTAAGTCAGGCCACACTGCACAAAGCAAGCCTGGCTTTACCTTTTTCAGCATATCCTATGAGTCTGTTAAAATGACAACATGAGTGTGCTGTTTGATCACAAGCCAGCGAAACGCCGTTGTAACTGCCACCATCTCTATTTTCACACGGTATCATATGACAGGCTCTTCTGCACTAAACACAGTAAAGTAGATAGATTATAATGTTTAGTAGGGATAAATGGATTAACAGAGACGTAAGTATACTATTATTTTAAACGAAGAGATAAGAAAAAACCATATTTTAAAGCAGAACCATAAGATGGACGGGCAGATATATATATATATATATATATATATATATATATATATATATATATATATATATATATATATATATGTGTGTGTGTGTGTGTGTATGTGTGTGTGTGTGTGTGTGTGTGTGTCACAAAATGCACCTGGAGAATTGCGATGAGGAGATAGGGACTGACCAGACTCACGAGATCTCTCGGCCTGCAACACAGTTCACGATGTATACACCCACCCAGTAGTCAAAGGGAGATAATCCAAGAATTTCTACCCCTGACGTGGTAGAGGATTACAGCGCCTGGATTCGGGAATGTTCTAGAGAAAGACACCGGAAGAGGTTTCTTAACCGGGAAATCGCAGTAGGCTGGGAGAACCGATGGTTGGCTGGCGGCTGGCGATTTTCTGTATGGCTGCAGTTTGTCAGAAGGAAAATGGTTTCCAATGTCAACATGGTTTGAAGACTGTAGACAATGTTCCCAAGTGGACTGAGGTTCCATGTTTTTAACTGCATTGCCAAACGAAGAGGTAAGAATGATGTAATTCTTGAATCGAAATACACCATGTTGCATAGTTCATGCAGACGTGTTTACACGTAGGTCAAGGTCGAGCATGCAAGTGCACCGACAAGCCTGTTGTTTGACCCCGTTTCATCAGGCCAGCTATTTGACCCAGTTCGGTCCTGCCTCGAACAGTGAACTGCTGTAAAGAAAAAGTACAGGTAGAACGCAGGGTCTTGCCTGCCAGAAGTTGTTTGAGGATAAAATAGGTGCGGCTTAAATGTTGGTGATTTGATGGCACCACTGCGCCGCCTTTTTACTCAGGCGTAGTCGAAAAAACAGGAAGTCGGTGACGGCGTAACTAAAACCCTATCGTGTAATATATCCTCCGACTCGGACGGTCAGGCCGAATCTCATGGGAATGTCCGTAGTCAAATCGATGGTCATTTGAGCGATCCAGCGCGTGTCGAATTTCGCATCTTTTGTCAGAGCCACTGCTGGTTTTTTTTTTCTTTGCCTTCCTCATACACTTTATGTTCAAGGTCACCTTTAGGGAATACTGTTCTAATCTACATTGGGTTCCTGTGAGAAGGACCACGGAGAGGGGAAAGAGGGACAGGAGATGCTACAGACATGTCTGATGATTGCAGGGGGGGGGGATAAATTGGGGAAAGCATGACCACCTGGGAATGGATGGAAGGGGGTTTTGCCAACGGCCCTCCGTCAGGGCCATCTTGCCTTTGGGTACTGTATACCGTCTAACCCTGTATGTCATTAGAAGACTTCCTATGGAGAACTGGGGCACAGATGGGGCACAGACTCTCATGACCAATTACCGTGGCTTCACTCTATCCCCATTCCAGGGAAACAGATGTTCTATTCAGCGGCTTTTCAGACCCCAGACCTTATTCTTTCCCTGACCCTGAGGCATAGCCTGTAATTGAATCACCGCCCACCTTGAAGAGGCGATTCACTCTCTGAGTACAAAGATGATGTCTATCCCATATGATGAGTCGTGGTCACGTGATTCTCACCGAGGGTTGCCTGTGTCATTTTGTTCCAGATTCTACCTTCGGGAGAGGAGTGATGGATAGTCAGTAAAACCATCATTCTGTGCCAGCATCAGCAGTGAGGGCAAACCAGTCAACGTGAGGTGATCATACTGCCCACTACACGGTCAGTCGTCTATATTCTCAGAGTAGGTCCAAGAGGACTAAACAAACAGTTTAAGATAGAAACCACGCCTGGGCAAGTATACTGTTCGTCTGATTGTCCGGATGTGCTACTCATTACCTATGCGACAACCACTCAACTATCGATATCATTCCACACTTCGTTCACATGGATTATAGTCCTGATCATGAAAATAGCCACATATTTTAGACAATTGTGACTCTGGCAATGAACAATGTTCAATATATAAATTTAGCACTGGACAGTGTGCTTCGATGAACTGTAATTCAGGAACTGTGTTTCAATCAATATATTGTTGAGTTGGTGCCACTGTTGGTAAAGCAACGAACTTTCAGATTAAATAAACCTGTAATAGAGGCACCTACATGATTGGATGAGGATGAAAACTCATGGCACTATTTGGACATATGCGTTGGTGTTCCACAGCCATTAGCCTGATCTTATGTCGGCTCGGAGGAGGTGCTATCTGGTCGAAGACTGAGGACCTGCTGCGAGAGACACTAGCTAAGTACCATTCATGTGTTGGGTGAGGCGTTGGCATTGTGCTATGAAGATATCTTTATCTGGCTGCCTCGGCTAACTATCTAGTAGCAACTAGCAAACCAGACAGATCTGCACTACATCCACATTATCTTCACTTTCCTTTTGTACAATACACTTTTGTTATTGAGTTTGTAGATACCGGAGTTGCATCATTTATTCAGGACGATATTTGAAAGGGTAACATCCCTTGGTTGTTTGAGAGAGAGATAGGTATCTGAAGACTGGTCTGGTCTCAGACTGAAAGTGTCCCAGTCCCAGACCTGAAGTCATCCCGAGATTTATACATATACATATATAAATAAATATAGATAAATATGTGTGGATGGATCTTAATAAATAAATACAATAGCCTGTTCCCTTCACCACAGGGAAGCTATATGACAATATATATATATATATATATATATATATATATATATATATATATATATATATATATATATATATATATATATATATGGTGATGTTGTTGTTGTTGTTGTTTGTCAATCAAGAATGGTGGCGAACATTTATTTCATCCAGTGGGGTTGAAAGTATGGAACTGTGAGTTCTAAGATGACTGATAAGGCCTATTTTGGCTCGAAATGTTCTTTGACATTGTGGGCAAAGAATGCTTGACGTTCCAGGAGGAGGATCTCCTGCAGTGGTTTTTCTGTGGAGCCTTTTCTTTACAGCTCTTGCAGTCCTGGTTGCTTCACAAGCGACTGCACAGTTATATAATTATGTACGCCACGAATTGCACATAGACCAGGTGATAACAAAGGCCAAGCGGGGTTTGGCAGCGATGCGGGTGATGGCGGCAGCAAACTGTGAGCAGCGCCATCTATGTCTTCTGAACGAGGGGCTGGTCATGTCTGTTTTGGAGTATGCAATGGCAATCCTGACTCTCAGCCATAAGCAGATAGAAAGGATGGAAAGGATACAGAATGAAGCTATGCGCATTATTCTTGGATGTACAAGAGATACAGCATGCAGGGCGATGCGCTACCTTCTTGATTTTCCAACCATTGAAGAGAGAATACAAGTTTGCAGGGCACGCGCCTACCTCAGAATTAACGCAAACACACAACATCCACTGCATAGTGAAATTAGGAAGGTGAAGGGCAGCAGGTTAAAAAGAGGACGGTCGTGGATGGGTCAAGCCGAAGACATTCTTCAACAAGTGTGTTCACTTGAGGACTTAGAACCTGGCGAGGAGTGGGTGCAAGTGCCAACAGACTTCTGCACATCCTTTTCAGTTTGCATCCAACTAGATAGAAAATGCAGACAAGAAAATCCGGCTGCTGTTGAGGCTGAAGTACAAGCGTTGATTTTCGAGAATTCGCTAGACGGTGACGCGGTCATCTACACAGATGGGTCGGTCGTCCGACATGTGAGAAGCTCATGGGCCTTTACAGCTCGGGCCGGAGGGAGAATTGTGAAGGAGGACTCTGGTGCTTTCACTGAAACCACAAGTAGCCTGACCATGGAAGTCATGGCAGTAAGTAAAGCAATAACATGGCTCGAGACACAGACATTCACTAGGGCTTGTTTCCTTAGCGACTCAATGAACATGATCAAGAGGATAGAGGAGGGGTCGATCCGAAGAGAATGGCTGCTGCCTCTGAAGCGGTCTCGGCTGGCAAAGATTAGTTTCATCTTCGTGCCAGGTCATGCGGGAGTACAAGGAAATGAGCGGGCTGACAAGCTCGCAGGTGAGGCTACTGTGGAGGGCGGACGCGCCATGGACCAGGCTGACATTCTGAATGCTCTACGAGAAGTGAGACTTTTGCGAGAACCAAGTGATGACTGTGAATCTACAACAATGGCCAGACTGCAGGAGCAGCAAATTAAAAGAGGGGTGGCCAAACAAGAACACTACGCAGGAAGCCAAAGACGATTGATAAACCAACACAGAACTGGCGTCGTTAGCCGCTACACGCTGCGGGATTTGCTGAGGAGGGGATCCGAGCACTTATGGACTGGATGGTTCGATGTGCAACGAGGATGATCTGTCGACTAACTAACTAACTAACTAACTAACTAACGCCACGAATTACGGTCTTTAGCAGCAGCCTCCCAGTTGACAAGATAAATTCCAAAAGCTTTTCAGTGAGATATTCATCATTCATTCATTGGCACCTTGCCGTCTTGACAGACGATAGTTTGTGCTTTAAAAAGGCATAATAACTTTTACCTATGGCGGTAGCGCATGTGACTGATAAGGCCAATATGCGCTGTAAATGTCCGTTCACAGTGGGTGCATGTGAACACGTGGTCATTTCCACCATCATGCACCATCTTACGTCTCAAACACTCGGTGTGTGACTTATCTGCAATAATTTTCTCCTTTGTCTTTATTCGATTTCTGATGTTTGCTCTCCATGCAACACGTTCAGCAGCGACTTGCTCCCAATGTGCATTATCAATGCCTGTATCAATCATGTCCCGCTTACACACATCTTTGTATCGTAGTAGAGGCCGACCCTGAGTTCTCTTACCCATCTGTAATTCAGCAAAAAAGATGTCCTTTAGTATTCTACCATCATCCATCCTCCTAAGATGTCCTATCCATCTAAGTCTACGAAGACTGAGCATGGAATAAACTGTCATACAACCTGATCTTTCCAATACTTCAGTATTTGTGATTTTGTCTTGCCACTTAATACCAAGAATTCTTCGCAGACACCGCATATGAAAGCTGTTTAAATGTTTCTCTTGGTGTGAGTAAGTTGTCCAGGTTTCACTGCCATAAAGAAGAGTACTAAGGACACAGGCTTGATAGACAAGGACTTTTGTTTTTGCAGTAAGCTTCCTGTTCTCAAAGATTCTTTTTCTTAACCTGTTCATTGTTGTTGCTGCCTTACCAATCTGGATGTTGATTTCCTGATCTAGGGATAATTTGCTATTTACCACTGATCCTAGATATGTAAAATGGTCTACCATCTCTAGTTCGGCGTCGTCAATAAAGATTGATGGTACCCCAAGTGCACCTTGTGACATAATCCGTGTCTTCTTTTTGCTAATTGTTACACCAAATTCAGAACAAGCATTCGAGAATGCAGGTATAGAATGCCTTCATTCACGATCAATTATTTTGAAAAACGTCCGTTGCATAGTTATGACATTTTTCCAGCTCTCTTATATTTACCCCCACCCAAGGAATATGTCTTTGATACGTCCAAAAACAACTCAAATCATCGAAAGCGGCGACATATCTTTGATGTTTTGCTGAAAAGCTAGTGATTTCTTGCTTACAAATTTATGTTTACTGTAATGAAAGCCCCGCCAATTCAGACGACACAAAAGGCGTATCCGGATTCGTATGGGAGTGGGTGCAATGAAAGAAGTAGCTTAACATCGACAGGGTCGGCTGCATTGCTCGGGTTTTTATCCCATATGGCTCAGTTTCTTTCCGCAACGCGGAAAGCGTCGCACAAAGCGCGAACTCCGTACCTCCAGCGACGACCCTCGGGAGTCTCCGAAAAAAGGCACTCGTGAAATGAAGGACGCGGCCCGGAATCGAACATACAACCTTCGGTGCCCGAGTCAGACGGCTTCATCACTTCACAACGGAGAATCCCGAGAGGGGTGCAATGTGTAATATTAGTAAAGACAGAGAATTTACAGAAGCATGGGGTAATTAATTTGTAAATTGTCAGGAAAGTAGAAGGAATATATTTCTTACCTTATTTTTCATTTCCTTCTTCTTTCTTCAGCTGCTGGTTAATAATGTGTACACAAGTATTCGTGTTAGCTTTTTATATTGAGTTCGTGAAAGCTTCCAAATAGGTGTGCGTTAATGTGCGTTTGGAGTGACCAGAAATGATACCGCAATTTAGTCATTATGTTTCCATTTTTAAGGATCTGTTCAGCTGTCTGTGTAGTTTGTTCACACGTACACATGGGTGACAGACCTGCTTTGAGTCTTCGTGAAAGATTGTCTACTCTGCTGTTTACCTTTCAGAGACGGAAAATTATTACCTGTTTTGCACTATGAAAATAGTTGTTAGTGTCTCTGTAGTGGGCTTTCTTCTTAACGACCAAGATGTTGGTCCTCTTTTCATTGAAGTTTATAGATTGATTCGTATGCACGTGTTGTCCCCTAATTTAACAACGTGTTTGCTCTCACGTTTCTTGTTATGCCACAATATGTCAGTTTCCACCGCAATATTACTCTTCTGTTGGTATTCAATGCGTTTAGTGTGTGTGTGTGTGTGTGTGTGTGTGTGTGTGTGTGTGTGTGTGTGTGTGTTCAATACAGTATTTTGTCACCGCTGGGGGCTTGCGGAATTGAAAATTCATCACTATGGAATACAAACTGTTGCCATTGACATTATGCTGATGCTGTAATGTTTAGGGCCTGCAATTCTTCTGAATATTTGTAGCAAAATATCCCAGTTGGTGTACACGTGGATTAAGGTTTGCGATCTGCTCAGACCTTAATCTGTGTCGGACGATTCCAGTAGGTTGATGACTGCTCTCGGTTGCATAAAATCAATCCATCTTTTCTCCAATAATACTCTTCCTCTTTCAACACATGGTCCTCACATTTTTCCAGTAACTTTTATCAATATTCAATAGCGCGGACTGGGTTAGTATTCTGACGTCAGGTAATTTGAAAATAGTATTGTCAGCTGCCACCTGTCCTTTAATTTTAGCCCACACAAGTTCTATAGGATTAAAATGAGAATGGTACGGCGGAAGTCTCAAGCACCCATGACGATGCTCTTCTATCAACTTGTCGATTTGATATTTTTTTTTTTTTTTGCTTTTTGGCGTCTGTTCTACAAGGGACAACAATTCTAGCTAGAAATAAGTTTCTGGAAATGGTATGTTTTCCATTCGGAGTCATATCTTTATTGCCCCCTTTGTGCTCGATGCTGTACGTATTTTGTCTTCTTGGGCAACAAACTTTGATATCATGCATTGTCCATAATTGGACACGAAGGTCTATCTAGGGATGGAAGCACAGTATTCTCGAGCCAATCTCTAAATACATTACCATTCATCTTATTATGATAATCCCTATTGTCTGTATGCTTTGATACGAACACGAGCCCAGCATTCTGTTGTAAGCCATTATGCGTATTTCCAGCATGGGCCATGACTAAAAGTTGTCCTCTACTACTGGGCACATATCGCTTTATCTGTCCATCCACTGATTGCCATTCCTTATCACTTGTGTGTTGTGCATTGATCCACATTTCATCCAAACACACTATGCCATAATTTTCTTTGCGAATTTCCCTTATTTCACGTAGGTATCAGCTTCTCATGGCTCCTAAATGCGGTTGCTCGCAAAGATTATTTCTAACGCCCTTGTACTTTCAAATAGTAAAGATAATGTCCTTATAATTTTCCACAAAGTTGTTTTGGATAGCTCTATGTTATTGTTCTTTCTGAACTAAACCCTAAGTTTTCTTACAGTCACTGTTTCTTTGGCATCCAGCATTTTTATAATGCTGGATAATCCTGGATATAAAATCCAAATTTTTATAATTTTAGGTGTCTCCGTGGCGAAGTGGTCAAGCCTTTTGACTCGGGCTCCAAAGGTCGTGGGTTCGATTTCGGGCCGCATCCTTCGGTTCACGAGTTAAATTTTTCGGAACTTCTGTGGGTCGTCGCTAGAGCTGTGAGTTCGTGCTTTGTGCGGTGCATTCCGCGCTGCGGAAAGAGACTGAGCCATATGGGATAGAACCCGGTGCAATGAAGTCGACTCTGTCGTATATCAAGCGACTTTTTAAAGCATTTTTATAATAGCTCGCCTTATGACATCTTTGTCAAAGCTGTCAACGAAATGACCGTTTACTCAAACCCAATGCAGTTTCCTGCGATCAGCTCCTTGACAAAAATGTGTGTACTACTGCATAGCGATTCTTTGAAGTGTATAATTTCGCATTCAATCCCATTGAAAAATATTCACACATTTCAATGTTAGCGATAAGTAGTAAGTTTAAAAAAAACAAAAAAAAACAACATATTAATCAGGTTTCATGAAATAACCCACATTTTGAGACACCTCTGAATGAACAGTCCTTGCTTAAACAACGCGGGTAGTTGGCATAAGGCCAATCCCGTGAAAAAACGAACAATATTCATCACTGAGCGCAGATTGTCTGGCTACGCTGTAATACATTTAAAATTATTAATATCATCTCAGACCCGTAAATTATATACCGCATATAAACAAACTTTGAAATCTGCTGTAAAATCTCCAGAACAAAAATGTGTTGGGTGGACATAATGATAAGGTTATATACTAAATCTCATAATTTTCCCTCATTTGTTTACTGAGATATGGTTGTTTATATTGTTCTTCTTCTTCGGCGTTCCGAGCCATTGAGGTTCTTTGCTGCAGATACTGTCCGTCTCCATTCGTCTCTCTGGTGGACCCTCTCTTGCCAGTCGTTGATTCCAAGTGCTTGTAAGTCTGTATATGTATTATCTCTCCACCGTCTTCTTGGTCTACCTCGGGGTCTACGGTCATTTATTTCCTGAGTGTAAGCGAGTTTTGTTTCCCTATTATCTTCCATTCTTTCTATATGCCCCAGCTATTGTAGTCTATTAGGATGTTTATATTGGGGGGGGGGGGGGGGGGGGGGGGGGGGGGGGGGGAAACGTACTATAGTAGAAGTTGTAATTCCTCCTCAGAATGCATCGTAATTGCAGCAGCATCTGCAAACAAGCAACTCTCTGATCAGTACCCTCCTAATTTTGGTCTTGGCCTTCAATCTCTGAGTATAGTAGAGACCGCCATCTAAGCGTGAGTGAATGTATGTATATACCACCATCCTGATCACGAAAGGCATATTTCAGTAGAAGTGAAAAGTATATTCCAAAGAGGGTAAGAGCTAGTACACAGCCTTGCTTAACTCAACTCTTTATTTCAAACTCTTCTGAAGTTGCACCATCAAACTTGATTATACAATTCATGCCTGTGTGGAACGATTCCACATTGGACAGAAGAGTTGGTGGGCAGCCAATCTTCCTTAGTACCTTGAACAGTCCCTCAAGACTGACGACATTAAATGCCTTTGTAAGGTCGATGAAGGCAATAAACAGTGGCTGATTCCGTTCACGGCAATTTTCTTGCATGTGTCGTAATGAGAATATCATATCAATGGTAGACCGGTTCTGTCGAAAGCCACACTGTGATTCGGGGTAGACTTAATCTCCCATGACTTGAAGTCTGCGCTGAACAATTCTGGCAAATACTTTCCCAACAGATCAACAGTTATATATATATATATATATATATATATATATATATATATATATATATATATATATATATATATATATATATATATATATATATATATATATATATATATATTACAAAGATTACACCCAACATATAACAGAGAAAAACTACAAGACATTACAGTCGAAGAGAAATTTACAGATGAAATAAAATGTAAACTTGAAACTCTGCAAAACCCTTTGGAGGAAAGCGTTGACCAAACTTGGTTGAACATCAAGAATACAATCAAAAATGTGAAGAAGCAGTCATTAGGAAGAAGAATGCCAGACATGTATGGTTAAATGACATCAATAACATCCAAAAGGAAGAGCATTATAGAAATGAATGTAAAGAGGCTACAAAAATAGTCAGACAGCAGAAGCGAGAATATATGAGTAATATAATCAAAGATATGGAAACTAATCACCAGAAAAATGAATCCAGAAATTGTTTAAAGAACTGAAGTCAATGAAACGAGGGCACCAACAAAACACATATGGTTTAAAAGACAAAAATGGGAATATGATAAATACCAATGAGGAAATGTGCAACACATGGAAAGAATATTTTATTAAATTACTAAATTGTGAAGCTCCAAGTAACATTTTCCCACAGGAAGAGGTTCTAACATGCGAACCACAAATTGAAGAACCTACATTTGAAGAAATCCTATATGTAATCACACGACTTAAAAACAATAAGGCAACTGGGACTGATGGAATTGCTGCTGAATTTATAAAGGCAGGTGGCCATGCATTACATCTAAAGCTATACGAACTAATAATAAAAATCTGGAGGACAGAAAAATTACCCCATGACTGGAAAGAGTCATTATTGATACCTATCTTTAAGAAAGGAGACAAGTTCCAATGTGGAAATTATAGAGGAATATCACTACTGTCCACAAGCTATAAGATACTATCCGCAGTATTACTAAATAGACTAAAACCATATTCAGAAGACATATTAGGAGACTACCAGGCGGGTTTTAGACAAAACAGATCAACAATAGATCAGATATTTATCTTACGACAAATAGCCGAGTGGGAATATAAAAGAGATCTCCATAACATTTTTGTGGATTTTAAAAAGGCTTATAATAGTGTCCATAGGAATAGTCTATGGAATGCTATGCAGGAATTTGGAATACCAAGGAAGTTAATCAACATGACCAGACTATGCATGGAAGATACTTATAATATAGTAACATATAAAGGTAGGAAATCAGACCCCTTCCAAATAAAATCTGGCTTGAAACAGGGTGATGCACTATCGCCGCTAATCTTCAATCTGGCTCTAGAGAAAGTTGTAAGGAAGATAAAGGAGGAATGTGATATTGGAGGAACATCCAAGCTGCTTGGTTATGCAGATGATATAGATATTATAGGGCAAAGTGAACAAAAGACATTGGAAATATTGACTCATTTAAAGGATAAAGCCCAACAGATGGGGCTGGTTTTCAACCAAGATAAGACAGAATATATGGTAATTTCAAGAGACGGAATGGCCAAAAACTCTGGCCACATACAAATACATAATATGACCATTAAAAGAACGGAAACATACAAATACCTGGGTACAATCTTCAACTGCGCCAACATCATAAGGGAAGAAATACAAACTAGAATCAACTCTGGAAATAAGATATACTATGCACTTGTCAACAACTCATGTGTCAGGCATCATCGGATAACTTCTTCCACACCACACAAGAAACTTGCAAGTCGTGTGAAAGGAATTGAATGGTACATTTTATTGCCGTTGGCTCTTTACAAGTACATAACAGTCGCTATCAAACCACACACAAAGCCACAGAATTGCCTATCACTAGTTTCCTAAACCCTATTGCTAATCGCTATCTATTTGGTTACACAAAACTCCTATCAATATCTAACGATCTGCTCTCTACACTGTCAGTCCCCCGTCTGACGAGTTGGCTCGCATGGTTACACACCACGCGTAAGGACCTTGACGTGTCCTTCAGCTTTCTGCGTGCCGTGATGCTTGGCACGCTGGCATTAGCTGTTTTTGGTTGAGTAGCATTCGTGGCGATCCCGTATGCGTGATTCTGTCGTGACCAGAGTGCTAGCTATCTGTTCAACGTCTCCGTGTCTCTTGAGAGAACTAGTTAATAGTCCCCCATTCTAACCCCTACCCCGCCCTTATATCGGGGCACTGTATCACTGTAACTATTTGAGGTTGACCACCCTTCCCGGTGGTGTACTATCTTGGGGCAGACCTCCGGCCCTTATGTAGCAGTCTTTGACACACACCCTCCCCTCCTGTGTTGCGTCATCAACTTTGAGTCGTTGGTTGTGACGCAAGAGGTTTCTAAAAAATTAGTGTATCTAATTTTTGTCAAAGACTGTAGATAACCTGGCTTTGGGTAACTCCATAGACTTCTACTGACTAATGTCACAATGTAGTATCACTTTACTTGGCTACTGGCAATCGCCACATTCTTGTCTGGTTGGCGTGAGCCCTCTTCTCAATCGCAATATTATATTTATTAGAGGTATGTCTGAACCGGACCGTTGTCTAATAAGACCTGCCCTCACATAGTAAATTAACTTACTACCCATACAAAGTTGACTTTCTTAGGGTCAACACATGAATTGCTTCATGTCCCCCATATAATATTAAACAACCATTACCCAAGCTGTGTGCGACAGGCTTTACCTACTTCGCTTCCGCGTGTAAAGTTATCTTTCACTGTTAAGTTAGTGTTTCGTTGTCTATTATGTCCCCTGATCCGAGGTTATCTCCCTTTGATCTATAAAATATGTATGCAATTTATATGTTTGTTTTTCTGGTTGTTTGCGTGTTTGGATGTACTTAATACTATAATCTAACTTCTAACATGTGTATCTATCTATCATGTGTATGTAAGTTAGTTTTCAAGTGCCATAATTCGGTTGTTTGTGGCCACAAACAAGTGTATAACACTAATTCGTGACTACGTTTCCGTCTTATGAGACTTCAAATACTTTATCTAAGATCTAAACTAAACTACACACAACACATTCATCACAGCACACTTTCAACATTGAAAGCCAACATTTGACGCAGACAATAAATAAAAAGTCGCGTTGAGCGGCAGAAAAATCCGCTGACTGTCCCCACTCTCTCCTGTATATTTTACATTCGCTCTCACATTCACACTTATGTCACACATCTTTTACCCTCACTTCTGTCACACATCTTTTACCCTCCCAATTATTTAAAAACCTTGGAGTGACACTGTACACGTTTGGCTCAGTTTGAGAAAGTTGAGCTGAATGACTGTGCGTAAATCGCTGCACGAGTCATGTATATACAACATATTTACATGTAAGAACAAAGGGTTGATGGTTTATACCCTTGGTCTTATGACCACCTATATTTTACTGTATTAATACTCTAACTACTGACATACTAATACTACTTCTATAAATGTGTATTTTATGTGTTAACTATTTTAATCTATTTTGTCACATTAATTCCTAGATATGCTTACATTAATCCTAATATTTATCTAATTTAAGGGGTGTAATCTAACTATTTAAAATGAAATTGATGTGAGATGAGTTATGTAACTTTCTGAAATGGGTAATGTGAAATGTAATGAATTATGTACCTTTCTAAAATGGGTAATTTGAAATATAGGAAAATTATAAATGATGTTTTTAAATGAAAAAAAAATATATGACTGATATTCTTAATCTAAATGGTGTAAATGAAGTATGTTAAATTATATAATCTTTTTATCCTATTATGGTGTAAACTAATCATAATACTAAATGATAACCTTTGTTAAATGGAATGGTTCATTAAGATGGAATGAAATCAACTGAAATGAAACAAAGTGGAATGTAATAAACTAAATGGTACTATCCCTATCTAAACTACTATCTAATTTACTTTTAGGGTAAGTAGGTTGGTAAAATAATGATTTATTTAAACTACTAAATTAATGAAAACTATTTAATTTCCTAACTCTAAGTGTAAATTACAGTTACCTATTCTACCTACAATTTATCACACTATTAAAATATTATAATACATATCACAATAAGTCTTTATATACATAGTATTCAAATATCCCAGGTTAGTTGTTGCCCCACTGTTCAGAAATTGCTTTCATTGGCATACTATATAATTACACTTGTCCTGGGTATATTAGATACAATATACAGTCATACTTGTGTCCTATGGGTATGGCACCTGTAGAGTTCGCTTGTGTCGTAGACCAGTATTTTTAGTGTCTGTATTTATGGACTGTTCTGACACTGTTTTTCTCTGCTTAACACAAATGATTCACCGGACACATATGTAGCTTAGTAAATAACGAGCTATTCCAGTTCACACGGTGATTCCTTTGTTTTTCGGAGCACAGTTCTTCTTTCGATGTCTACGGACACATGGTAGATCACTGTCCTTAGTACCTGGGTCAGCACATAATGTCTATGTATTTGTAACACATTTTACATAGAATATTATACTGTACTAATTTCAATCTATTACTCTACACTCTTATATGGAACCTCTGGTATTTCTACCTCAGATGGTAAAATTAGCGACCACCTGTATATACGGTCATTCCGATGCATACCACTTTGTATGACCGTGACTGGGGAGTTGTCGGTCTGGACAATGAAGTGAACACCCGCCAGAAATCGATGGAGCTTTCTCACCGCATAGATGACGCTTAGGGCTTCCACTGTGATATGGAATATCTGGACTCAGCAGGTGTGATCTTACGGCTCACGTCGCAAATCGGATGGAAGATGCCATCATAAAATTGGCCTAGTACTGCAGTGATGGAGATTCTGCTGGCATATGTCCTAAGATAATAAACGAGCCTAGGATTAGGCAAGTGGAGGAATGTTACATTACTAAAAAGAATTTTCAATTTTGACAATGCAGAAATTAATAATGCATCTTTGACATTTCATCTACAGCAGCCTTTAAAACATTGGAAAATACACTTGTAATTTCTGAGTAATTTACTAATCCCAAAAGGCTTCTGACCTGCTTCTTTCTGGTAGGCATGGTCAGATTCATAATTTTTGTAATGATTCTATTGTCAGTCTTAAGTTGACCTTGTGAAATGACATGACCCAAAAATGAATTTCTTTGAGGCCTAATTCAACTTTGCTCGGTTTGACAGTGAGACCGAAGAGTCGCACTCTGTCACAGACATGTCTCAGTTTCAGTAAGTGTGTTGTCCAGTCATCAGTATTCTGATATATTCATGTGTATTCTGTAAGCTCACTAAATGTATGCATCTCGTCGGATTTGCCAGTCTCGCTAACTAGTGTAGTTGCGCTATGTATGTCTGTCGTCTTATCATTAGGTGTGGGTGCACTGTGTTCGTCTGTCTCTACTGCTGTCTCTTGTCGTGAGCAGTAAAGTTTCAACATGTTGACATGGAATATCTTTAAGTGTCCGTTTATCGATATTTCATAGTCAACATTTGAAATCTTACGTACCACCTTGAATGGTCCTTGCCATTTCGTTTGTCTGGAAGTAACAGAGGTATGTCTTGATCTGGTCCAAGATCAATTGTTCTCGCACCCTTGTTTGTGTATTGGTGGTAGATTTGACTCTCCCTCTCACAGGCCTAGAAGCCAGTGTAGAAGATTGTACTTCAGCTGTAGGATGTTTACCCTTATGTACTAATTGTTGACAGACATTACAAGAACGATGAAATAATTTTATATCATTCCAAAACCCTGGCCAATGAAAATGAGCCTGAAATCTAGCCCTGGTTTTGTCGTATGCCAGGTGACCAGCAAACGGTGACTCATGTGCAGTTTTTAGCACAGTTAGGCGGTGTTGTACAGGTCGCACCGTTTGCTGATTCTCATGGTTATCAGTTGTAAAATATCTAGTAAGAAAGCCATTATTAGGTTTAAAGAACCATGAAGCATTTTTGGTCACTTTGGCTCTTTCTTTCAATAATTTTAAATAAGGAGACACACTAGGATCAGCTTTCTGCTGTTCTATGAATTTCTGTCTGTTGGTATCATCTGTGCCAGTTGGAGAAAGCAACAGTAGTCTCTCATCTTGTAGTGTGTCTTGATGTTTTACAGTGTCTGCTCTGGTTGTTGCGTTAGCTACATTTAATCTTTCCCATGTAGCTATTTCATCGCTAGTACAATGTTTCAGTTGGGGTAAGCAACCCAAAATTAAATCAGTACAAGGATTGTCAAGTATTGCACAAGTAAAGGTACCAGAAAGGAAAGGAGTGTTAATACGGGCTTTGGCCAAAGGGTAAATTTCAATGTTACCCGAAAAGGTTCGGCATTTGACAGAGTCGCCTGTATAATCACCTGGACTCACTAGATCCTTTCTAAGACCAATAAGGGTGCTGCCGCTGTCCAGCAAACATTGGCATGGTGTATCAGTTGACCATTGCATTGTGGAACACCAAATTGCCTCTGGAGGCTAATGCTGCATTCACATTCTCAGTTGAGCATGTGACTGTATGTCCACATTCTAATTTTGCGTCTGCATGAAATTGGTGACATCGTTCACAACTGTCAAAGCTTAATACATCGTTTACACAACACACATCTTCAGATTGTTTAAACGGTAAATCATTTTCAATCTCACACTCAGTCTCACTACCACTATCAGAAGATGTATCAATCAAAATAGCATTGTTAGCTTTCATACGTTGGCGGCCAAGGCACTTATTTGAATAATGGCCATAGCTGGAACAAAAGAAGCATTTGATTGCACGCCTGTATGCAGATCTTTTATTTTGTTGCTTCTTAATAACATTTTCAAGATGCGCCGGATAATTTGGCGATTTGTCACACATAGAATAAGTGTCATGCAAAAGTTGACAGTAAATACATTTTGACACTTTCCTATCTTTCTGGTCGATTTTCTGAAAAGGTTTTCTCTTACTCTGATAATTTTTAGGTTGGTCTTTCACAAAAGAAACTACTTCAGAGTCATTTGAGGTCTTGAAAATATCTCTGTTAGAAGAAAAATAAGCAGAGCCTTTCTTTTCGAACTGCTCTATGTTCTCAATGTCTGACTGCTGCAAAAATTTAGCAAAAGGAGATGGTATAGTGGATATAACTTTATCCATGGCTATTAAATTTTTGAGTCTGTCAAAGTCTTTTCCTATGTTAGCTGCTTTAAGCCATCTATCTAGTACACTCTGAACATTTGAGACGTAATCAATGAAAGTCTCACTAGGTTTAGGTTTTAAATTTGAGAACTGAACCTGATACCCAGGGGCATCAAGTAAAAAGTGTTGCATTATCCTATCATGGATGTATTGATAGTTAGATCTAAGATCCGTTGGTATAGATTCTATCACTTTAAGGGGCTCACCACTCAGGTTCTTCATATAAATCATAGCCCACATCTCTATTGGAACTTGGTGATATTTAAACTGATACTCGACATTTTCTGTCCAGGCTGATATGGAATCATCTTTACAATATGGTTTGATAATGTTTTTGTATTTATTGAACTTATTTTCTTCTTGTTGACTTTTTAGTTTAGTGGCAGAGATTTCTGCGTGTGAGTCTACATCCATACCTTTCATCTTTAACTGTGTCTCTGATTCTACTTGAATTTGTTTTTCCTTAACTCTTGCCAGTTTCATCTATCTCTTTTTGCTTTAGATCTAATTCCCTTTGTTTAATTTCCCTATCTTGTTCTAACTGTTTTAGCTTAATTTCCTTATCCTGATCTAATTGTTTTTGTTTTGTTATCTCAGCTAGTTCTGCAATCTCCTTTTGCTGTTGTCTTTCTCGTGCACGTTCGTCTCTCTCAGCATCTTTTGCTTCTTTAAATTTCTTATCAGCATATTCTTCTAGCTCTTTACCTGTGTATTGTAAATCTTTACCGGCTTTTATGAAGTCAGATAAAGTTGCCATGTTGTTTGGTAGCTAGCTAGAGTTGACCTGCACTGAACTCTATAATCAGTTATTTATCTTTGATATGTTATGTTTCTTAATATCTGAGCACTGCAAATTGTACTCTTTGTTTATAACCTGAAAAATTTGGACCTGGAAAAAAAACAGAGCACAAAAGTATGCTAATGCATCACAAGCTGAAAAAGAGATGCACTATTAATCACATTGCATGCCAAAAATATTGAGTATACTCAACTTAATGTTCCCGAGAATCAGGGAACAACAATCCGGTAACACAGGTCACCTTGTTTGGCACTTTGGCATAGACACGAGTTATGTAATCAGGTCACCTTGTTTGGCACTTCGCATACACACGCGTGTTTTAATCAGCTGTTGTTCACCCTGGTTTACAGAGCAGCAACAATTAACAAATAGTAAACCGACAAGTATTATTCTGACAATTCTGATACATCACAATGACATGCCCACAAAAAAAAAGAATATAGTTAACTTAATATTAAATTGTCACTGTCCTGTCTTCGTTCTAACTTATTTATGCCTTTCGTCACTAACCTAATTTAATCTATGCAAGTGTTGTGCAGACCAAGTTTAATTTGCATGACCGAAAATAGTGCCCTCCTGACGGTAAACACAAGAAAAAGTACGAAAAAAAAATTCAATAACTGCTTTGAATAAATAAAAATATATTAATATTGTTTAAATAAACAAATATATTCAATTACTAATTGAAATAAACAAATAATAGGTAATGTAAAGCAACGATTCAGGCGGGCAGCAGGTTACCGATTTGTAAACATTCAGTTGCTGACTGCCAATGGCGTAGCACAACCGTTTGTCAATCGTAACACGTCAGAGGCGCAGCGCTATTTTTAGCTTCGCAAAAATCGATAATGTTGCTGGCTGTGTATCGCTCCGCCATGAATCATCAGTTGATAGTTATTCATAAATAAATACATAATTACATAAATAATTACATGAATAAATAAAGAAATTAATAATATCAATACTTACAACTTTGAAGAACACATGATTTAAGTATATAATATTTTACTAAACACAAATAAACAATATTTCGTCACGATAGGCACAGCTTCGTTAGCAACTTGACCTAGTCTGCACACGTCATCGTCACTGACACAAATTAAATTCACTACTTCACTATTTGTAACCTTAGTCTAGAGCCGTGGGTGAGTGTATTAGCTTGAACTTTCGTCCAAGCCACACTTCTGACACCACATTAATCCTTGCCTGTCAACAACTCATGTGTCAGGCATCATCGGATTACTTCTTCCACACCACACAAGAAACTTGCAAGTCGTGTGAAAGGAATTGAATGGTACATTTTATTGCCGTTGGCTCTTTACAAGTACATAACAGTCGCTATCAAACCACACACAAAGCCACAGAATTGCCTATCACTAGTTTCCTAAACCCTATTGCTAATCGCTATCTATTTGGTTACACAAAACTCCTATCAATATCTAACGATCTGCTCTCTACACTGTCAGTCCCCCGTCTGACGAGTTGGCTCGCATGGTTACACACCACGCGTAAGGACCTTGACGTGTCCTTCAGCTTTCTGCGTGCCGTGATGCTTGGCACGCTGGCATTAGCTGTTTTTGGTTGAGTAGCATTCGTGGCGATCCCGTATGCGTGATTCTGTCGTGACCAGAGTGCTAGCTATCTGTTCAACGTCTCCGTGTCTCTTGAGAGAACTAGTTAATAGTCCCCCATTCTAACCCCTACCCCGCCCTTATATCGGGGCACTGTATCACTGTAACTATTTGAGGTTGACCACCCTTCCCGGTGGTGTACTATCTTGGGGCAGACCTCCGGCCCTTATGTAGCAGTCTTTGACAACATCTACTAAAATCAAAGGCGCTATCTCGTAACACCAAAATCACAATATACAAAACACTGATCAAACCAGTTGTGCTGTATGGCTCTGAAACCTGGAGTACAACGAAAGGAGACGAAGCCTTGATACAAACCTTTGAGAACAAAATTTTAAGACGCATCTTTGGACCCATTAGGGATACACAAAGTGGAGAGTGGAAAAGAAGAAGTAACAAAGACATTTATGATCTGTTTAAGTCCCCGCTAATCACTGGTATCATGAAGGCTAATAGACTAAAATGGCTGGGGCATATAGAAAGAATGGAAGATAATAGGGAAACAAAACTCGCTTACACTCAGGAAATAAATGACCGTAGACCCCGAGGTAGACCAAGAAGACGGTGGAGAGATAATACATGTACAGACCTACAAGCACTTGGAATCAACGACTGGCAAGAGAAGGTCCACCAGAGAGACGAATGGAGACGGAATGTATTTGCAGCAAAGAACCTCAATGGCTCGTAAAGCTGAAGAAGAATAAGAATATATATATATATATATATATATATATATATATATATAACGATTAAATAGAAAAAAGAAATAGAAGAAGAAGAAGAGGAAGAAGAAGAAGAAGAAGAAGAAGAAGAAGAAGAAGAAGAAGAAGAAGAAGCAGAAGAAGAAGCGGAAGGAAGAGGAGGAGGGGGTGGAGATGGAGGGGTAGAAGAAGCAAAAGAAGAAGACAACGAAAAAAGAAGAAGGAGAAGACAAAGCAGAAGATGAAAAGAAGAAAAGAAGAAGAGGAGGAGAAGAAGACATGTACATTGTGAGAATACATGCAGACGTTGGGTAGCTAGATATCTAAGTTAGAGTAATACAAACATTATAAAAACCATCCGCTTCAGATCGCTGAACCTCGCAGTCGTTGTTTGTGTTGACCGCATCAAAGAACAAGCCCTGGATTGCAGGATCGCATGACGCCAATGCCGTGGCAGGCAGAAGAACGAAGCATACGTACAGAAACATGGCTGCCAGGAACTTCGAAGTTCACCTGCGAGTATTCATAATTATCGGTTCATGATCGAAATGCTGTTTTTAAAATTACATCATCTATTCTATTTTTTTTTTGCGGAAATTTTGAACGTCTTCTCAATCTATTTCCTCTTTCTTCTTCTTCTTCTTCTTCTTCTTCTTCTTCTTCTTCTTCTTCTTCTTCTTCTTCTTCTTCTTCTTCTTCTTCTTCTTCTTCTTCTTCTTCTTCTTCTTGCATCTGTCCCGATATCAGGACTCCACACAGATAGCCGTGTACAGTATTCTGGTGAAGACTGTTTCCAGAGTGTTCGTTCTAATTTATGCAGCCTTTATCAGATCGAGATGATGTATGAGTCAAGTTTGAGTATGAACTGACATCACAGTGCACGGAACATTCCGTAAGTTCTCCTTCCCCATCTGTAATAACTAGCGAAGAGTCCCGCTATAAATGGTAGTATTTGCATTCTGATTACGTGCCCGTCTGGCCTTTTCCGGAAGTAGTAGTGTGGCATAGATCCGATGATGTCTCTTTGCTTCACCAATCTCTCCAATCTATGATGATGTATCAGTTCTGCCACACTATGCACATGCTGCCAAAGCACCCTGACCCACCGCAGTAGACCCAACCAATCTGTCCGCCTTCTTGTTCTCCAACACACCACTTTGTCCCGGGGGACATATATCCGACAGATGTTCCCTAACTTTTCATCAGTTTGTAATTGTGATTGTGGCAAGCGAGCAACATGTAGACAATGATGCAAGAGGGAAGACAACAGCACGAGATGGAAGAACAGCAGTCTGGCTGAATGTACCATCAAGGCCAGAGATATTCAGTGTTGGATTTCCATTACGGCCATCCTTTTTTGTGGTGACGGCACCGATTGATTGAATTGTTGTTTTAAGTCATTTGTAACGAGACAAAGAATGTTGAAGAGCTACATAGAATCTGAACTTTGGTATGGATGTGAAGCGTCGACAGTGCAGCAGACAGCTGAAAAACATCTGATGGCTGTGGAAATGTAGTTTATGAGGAAATTACAAAGAATAACATGGACAGACAGAAAAACCAATAACCCTCTGGGTGGGGCGGGGTATTGGTGTATAAAAAGGCAGACGTGGTCGGAGCCCATTAAGATCTTGTGTATAGTGCAAAAGAACAGATAGATCATCACGGTCTAGAAAGAATAGCGCTGCAGGGAGTGCACAGAGGATCTGGCTGACATTTGAGACTCCAAGGAAAGGCCAGACACATAATCAGACTGCTGTTGGTACCATTAGTACTTTGAACCCTCGTTGGCTGTTGCAGATGAGGACGGAGCACGTCTGTGAATGTCATGAGTGATGTGATGTCGGTTCTTGACACAACCCATTTCAACTCAAGTCAACGTGAAAGCTAGAACAAACAACGGACATTACGAAACTGTCAGAGGACTTATCTATATCCGAGATTTAGAACAAACAGCGGACAATACAAACCTGTGAGAGAACTTACCTATATCTGGGATCTAGAACAAACAACGGACAATTGGAAATTGCGCGAGAACGTACCTATATCAGGGATCTAGAACACAATACGGAAAATACGAACCTGTGAGAGAACTTACCTCTGCCTGGGGTCTACAACAAACAACGCACGATGCGTACCTTTTAGAAAACCTACCTTTCTGTAATACAGCACTCGAGAATCAGTGTCACGTCAGCGTCTGTCTCCAATCTACTTATAGCAAAGTTTGTATCTCTGTTAACAATGTTAATGATATATTTATTCTGTCACATATTGCGCTCATTTATTTCTTACTCATTATCTTGATTCTATGCAGTTATTTATTGCAATGGTAATCTTATAATGGGTTCTTTTTTCTTTAATACTCAGCGTGTGGAATCAGCGGGTTGTAGAAATAAATAATAATTTCCATTCTACAATGCATTCTCTAATGTATACAAAGTTTACTTTTTTTTTTAAATACGGTATACAGATGAATTTAGATACCTGCAATTATGAATCACCTGTGACGGAATGTTTCTCTTCTGTATACTAGTATAATTAGTTGGGTGGTAACAGGTGGCAGAGAAAGATATATTCAACATAACATTCCATGATCACGTAAAAGTTGAGATATTATGGTTTGTACAATTCCATGTTTTCGACTGGTTACCTTTACCGAAGAGAGTTTTATACACGTGCAAAACAATATGGTAAACAGAAATGCTATTGCCTTCCCAACGAACATCAAAATAACAAAATATGTATACCTTTATTTATCAGAATGAAATCACGAGCCTTGGAATGTGATCAACATCGAATAATTAGTATAATGAGCCCCATCACAAAGGTTTTGCTAAGAATCAGCAAGAGTTAGTAAGAAAATACAACCCGAAATAGGAGAAGAACAATGTGGGTTTGTAGAAGGCAAGTGTACAGTAAATGCTGTGTATATGCTGAGAACATTAATTGAACATTCTATGGAAGCAAAAAAAAAGACTTGCCACTTTGCTTTATTAACTACAAAAAGGCTTTCGATAAAGCAAGACATGTCAACATGATGGAGATACTTGGAGATCTACAAATTGATGGGAAAGACCTTACTTAGACTCATAAAAACATATACTGGAAACAAAAAGCTGCCATAAAGTATGATAATAAAGTAGTTCAATACCGGTCTATTAAGAGAGGTGTGAGAAAGGGATGTGTAATGTCTCCAGATCATTTAATCCTTTATAGGGAAATATATTCAGAAATATTAATGATATGAAAGGAATAATCATTCTGGGACATAACATAAATAACATTAGCTATGCGGATGATACAGTATTGATTGCAGACAATGAGTAGGATCTCCATCATTTAGTAGATGTGATTGTTGCACGCAGTAAACAACTTGCATTGTAAGAAGACATATTCTAGTTCTAGTCGTCACTAAGAAGAAGGAAATACTACAATGTAATATACAAGTAAATGAGAATATTCTTAAACAAGTGAATCGGTACAATTATCTTGGAACAATCATAACAGCTAATGGGAGATGCCTTGAAGATATTAGAACAAGAATTGTCATGGCTAAGGCAGCCTTTTGCAAGATGAAAAACATACTGACCAATAGAAAGGTATCATTTGCAACGAGAAAAAGAGTGTTTATGTGCTACATAGATCCTGTACTTTTATATGGATGTGAGGCGTGTACAATGAGCAGACAAGCTGAAAAACATCTTATAGCTTTGGAAATGTTGTTTCTGAGGAGAATGCAAATAATACCAAGGACATGCAGAAAAACCAATGACCAAGTTCTACAAGACGCAAATGAAAACCGTAAACTGATTAGAGAAATTAGACGTAGACAGTCATACAAATTTGGTCTAGGTGACAACTTGCAAGATCGAAGGGAAGAGAGCTACTTAAGCCCGCACTTAACATTGAAAACCTCACGTTTGTGCCTAAAACCGTGGACAAAAACAACCACAACAACAACAACCAAAGATCTGCTAGCAGAAGTCAAATCAGTTAAACAGAAAAGTTCTAAAACAAGTCACTGGTTCCAGCAGATGGAATAACCATAGAAGCTATTCCGGCTTGTGAGAAAACAGGAATTAAAGTGCTAGCAAAGCTTTGTAATGTAGCCTGGGAAGAAACAAATGTTACAAACGACTGGGGACAGGCAGTAATACTAACAATATAACAATAGCAACATAAAAGGCAACATGAGAGTACACATGAGAAAGATACAGAGGTATATTACTCTTGAGTCACAAAGGGAACTGAACGAAAAACTATCGGCTAGGCCCAAAGTCCAACAACAGTTAATCAAAGTACAATTTATTTCAAGAAAGGTAAAAGTTTCGCTGATGCACTATTCACACTAAGACAAATATGTGTTTGGGAGAATCATAAGAAGCAGGAATTAATGCACACAAGAATTCAGGAACTTAATAATAAAAGAGCACCTACATTAGTAGGCTACCTCGCAATATCGCATGACCAAGTCAAACAAATCCCCACATTTATCACGATATGCGACCTCTCAAGCGAGACACGCCATTCTACACGAAACATTCCTTTCTCCACCTTGCTAAGCATACTTCTTGTGTCCGCAATGAATACAATGTGTGTTGCAGCCGTCTCTAACCATAAGAAGACTGCTGTCACTGCTTCCACCTCGATTCATATACTGAAGGTCGTAACTCATATGCCAGACTCTCGTTTCCTACCACTGACCCATCGGTGTAAATCACTATGCCACTTTGATGTGTGTTGGCCTGGATCAGTTGTTGCACTTCAATTCAAACCATGCCCATTCTCTGTACTGAAGACAAAGTGTGACTATTCCCTGCTGCCATTACGACATGTCTTCCGTTATTTTTACCCACTCGTTTTCACGATTGATGGTCTCTAAATCACACAACTTGCTGATAGATATGTCTGCTTGTGACATCGAGGACTTGCCTCATCTCAGTCCATAACCCTAGACGATATCCATGGCTCCATGCAGGGGGTGATCCCTATCAGCAGCGACTCTCAGGTACCGTTTGGCTTGATGGACCATGTGCCTGTTTGCAATTCTTAGTAGTGCAAGGATATGCCTCATTCATATATTGGTATGTCCTTTGTGCATCCCAGAAGCACCCTCATGACCGCATTCTGTATGGTCTTTAAACTTTCAAGCTGGGTCTTTGATACTGTCAACAACCCCAAACCATACTGAAAATAGACTTAATGCATTTAGGGCGATATAAAACACTGGGGTGCAGAAGAGGATGCTTTACATGCTCTTTCAGCAGTTACAAATTGCGGTAATTGAGTACAGACAGACAGACAGACAGACAGACAGACAGACAGACAGACAGACAGACAGACAGACAGACAGACAGACAGCAGGCAGGCAGCAGGCAGGCAGGCAGGCAGATAGATAGATAGATAGATAGATAGATAGATAGATAGATAGATAGATAGATAGATAGATAGATAGATAGATAGATAGATAGATAGATAGATTCCCCCACCCATCCCCCCATCTACCCATCCCACACACACACACACACACACACACACACACACACACACACACACACACACACACACATCCCCCACCTACACACATCTCTCCACCTACACACATCTCTTAAACATCCCATAACCCACACACACTCACCCACGCATATATCCTCCACCACCCACCAACACACCCCAACCACCCAAACAAGCACATATACCACAACCACGCATCCCTCACCCACACATATATTTCCCTGCCAACCCACGCATTCCGCACCTACCCACACACCCACACACCCACACATCCGCACTTACATACATTCACCCATCCACTCAACATCCTGCACCCACCCACAAACACACACACACACACACACACACACATCCACCACATATCTCCAACCTAGACATATCACTCACCCACACATCCTCCACCCACCTCCCAATCACAATCACCCATCCCCAACCACACATCCCCCACCCATGCACACCCCAACCATACACACACATTCCCACTCACACACACACATCTACCCATCCATACACACATCTCCCCATCCATACACACATCTCCACACACACATCCCCTCAAACACATTCCCACCCACACACATATCTCTCCACCTACCATCACACCCCCATCCACCCACACACACACAAATCCAACCCACATACACACCCCACCACCCAAACATACATCTCCTACCCACCCACAAATACACCCCCAAAACACACACATCCCCCACCCATACACACATTACCACACCAACTAACACACCCAACATACCCACCCACACATGCACACTCACCCACACCAACAAATTCCACTACCAAGCAATACCCACACACCCCCGCCTACCCTAACACATACCCGCACCCACAAATCCCCACCAACACACACATCCCTCACCCACACGTCCCTGATACCTACGCACATCCCCACACACATCCCCGCCCATCAGCACACTTTTCCACCCAACCTCGCATCCCCCACCCGCACAGGAATTCCCCACTCACAGTACACAAATCCCCCACGCACACACACCCCCATCCACACACATACCCCACCCACACAACCATCCCCAACCCACACGCACATCTTCCCACACCCCCACACATAACCCCACTACACACACTCACGCACACCTCCCTACACACCTCCCACAATAATATCCCCCCCACACACGCACCCACACATACATCTCCCACCCACTCACTCATCCCCCAACCCACACACAATCTTCCCACACCCCTACACATACCCCCACGACACACAAATCCCCAAAAACACACCCCCCACACTCACACACACACATACACCCACACACACACCCTCACATATAGACACATACATGATGCCTCACTTAATCACAGAAATAATATGAGGAAACTTCCACTCTTTACATACCCATACACTTACTGTCGTGAGCATCATCACACACAAAAAATTAAAAAATTCGGAAAACATTAGAAAACGTGGAAAAACTGGACAAAATGTGAAAATGACAGAAATATATTATACATTGTGTAACGTAAAAAAAATTGTGATCCAATTCAATAAGACAATTACTGGAATTGACTTTAAACATTATGAAATAAGGAGTGCATATAATACATGTTAAATACAAGTGGCAGAAAAATGCAAATAAGGAATATGTGGATGCAGATAAAATATGGAATAGC
>JACEFZ010019901.1:425000-435000 GCA_014155875.1 Cepaea nemoralis
AGAGAGGTGGATTAGGAGAGGTACTTTATGTAACAACCTCTTACTAATGTATTGTTGTCATGATTTGTATGGATTACATTTTGTAACGAATACACATCAGGAATTCTGTATGTTGAACATGACTAACAATAAAACACATGATGAGTTAAACTCATATTAACTACTGGAGATAGGGACAAATAGTACAAGCTATAAGAACCCAATCAACAGAAGTTAACTATACACATTACACAACACAACACAGCACTCCACACCACAACAACAGCGGCAAAAGGAAATGATTAGAGGAAGAAGAAGAAGACAAGTAGTTAATTTGGAAGGTACTGAGAAACATTTATACACATAAATGCATAACACTAATGAGTTGATGAAGATGTTATAACTGTATGTCATTTATAAAAATGCATCTTGTCCTTGTCTGGGTCTTGTCTTATCAGCCTGACCTGAATGATCCAAGGAACAACACATCATCACTCCTATCTATGTCTGACTGTACACTTCTCAAGGAACCACAGATACACTGAGAAAAATACATACAGCAGGTACCCAAGAGATAGCAGGTGCATCCAGTGTAATAATAATCTCTGTCCCCACACAAATTGGCACAACACCACTTCTGATCTTTTCCTTCCTGTTATGTTGTGTTCACACTTAATAACATGCTGGAAAATATTACATTGATAGGATTATATATGCCTCTGTAAATTTTACACTGTGATGTTCTTGGTGGCAACCTAACCAGAAGAGGGAGGCAGGGAGAAAAGATGACCCACACACATGAGATGGAAGATAAACTCAGGCCTTGAGCAGAGCAAGAGCAGCCTTCAGGGTAGCTTCACTGGCAAGAACTGAAGTGGATCCATCAGGCCATGGACCCAGGCTTAACCCATATCGACCACTCTGAGGTGACATTTTTCCAGGCCAACACACACTCCATCCCAAAACCATGATTCATACCATAATTGAATTAACCCATCCACACTACACTGTAAAACAATTTATTTATAAGAAAATTTACAACTTGTAGGATCATCATATTGATTGTTTATTGATTGAAGAACTGTAAATGGAACTGATGTGCATTTTTCCATTGAACCATATGTTATGTAAAAACAGATGAGAAAAAATGAGAAATGTATACCCAACCAAAAGATACAGGCTCAGTCAATAAATGACATCAACAGTAACTGATTTCATATTTAATGTGTTAGTTCAACCTGTCTGTTAATTACCTGTTTATTTGTGTAAACAATATGTCAATGTCTGTAATATTTGTTAAATAATTTATTTAGCAAAGCAAACATAACTCAAAAAGAATTAAAATAAAAGGGAAAAGAGGAGACTCTACATCTCTTGTCTGTTCCAGACCCATGCTACATTTCACCTAATTCATACTGAGGAAGTCTTTCAGACATTTCACAGAATATCATGGGGGTTCGAGAGTTACTAGAATCCTGGTGAAGGGGCAAAGTGAAATCTTGTGTTCACTGTTCTTCTAAAGAGGACCATTAACTCCTAGACAAATAATGCAACAGAGCCTGTTATACTTCAAGGGTCGTATTCTTGATTTAATTACATATTGAAAGAGGATGGGGCCCAGCTTCTTAAACCAGAATATGGGTAATGCACAACAGTGATCCCCAGTCCCTTCAGAATATACGACCCACACATAGACACGCATACACACATATAAACACCCACCTATGCACCTACACACATATACAACATAACACATAGAGTCAAATATACACACCCATCCACCCACACTGATACTCACACATCGAGACACATACAGGCTGGCTCATACGCTCACTAAATCTATTATGAACAAACTGCCACACTTTACACACACATACACTAACGATTATAGTGAGTATCCTCAAAATTGACAAAATTGGGTAACAAATATGGGAAAATGATGAAAATGAAAACAATATGCTACACATTGTGTAATGGAAAGAATAGTGATGCAATTCAATAAATAATGGAATTCTTGGAATTTACATAAGCATGATGAGATACGTAGTGCATATAGTACATGTTAAAATCAAGTGGCAGTGAAAATGATAATATGAAAGATGAGGATACCGAAAAAATATGGAATTGCATGCCACATGACATGCGTACACTCAACACACACACACACACATACTCTCTCTCTCTCTCTCTCTCTCTCTCTCTCTCTCTCTCTCTCTCTCTCTCTCTCTCTCTCTCTCTCGCTACGTTTCTTTCACACACTAACTCTCTCATTGTCTCACTCTCTCTGTCTCTCTCATTGTTTCCCTCTCTCTCACTCTCTCTCTCTCTCTCACCCACCCACACTCACTCGCTCTCACTATCTCAAACTCTCTTTTACTCTATCTCTCTCACAGACACACACGCACGCACGCACACACACACACACACACACACACACACACACACACACACTCTCTCTCTCTCTCTCTATCCGGTACTTACTATCTCACTCACTCACTATCTTAAATGCTCTCTCTCTCTCTCTCTCTCTCTCTCTCTCTCTCTCTCTCTCTCTCTCTCTCTCTCTCTCTCTATCAATCTATCTATCTATCTAAAACATACCTAGTGCAAAATGATATACATAGTGAAACATGATACCAGTAGGTGACTTATGACGGCATATAGTCGGTGTGGAGTAAGTATTGAAAGAGTTTTCGGTTAAAAGTTTAGGGACTTATTGGAGTCTTCAAATCTGTTGGAAGGTTATTCCGTAAGTGAGCACCAGAATATGCAAAGAATGTTTTGTATAAGTCCAATCTAGGTTTTGGAACACATTATAAATTTAAGCGCTTGCTGTTCATTGCATGAGATTGAATCAGCGGTTAAGATACTCTTGGGTATTTTGAGAAATTACTCTAACTAATTTGGCTTTCTTAAACTGGAAACGCTTTCGAAGTGGTAAAAGCCTTAGATCCTTATAGATTATTACTTTCAGCGTGATTTGTGCCAAAAACTAGACATATAGCCCGCTTTTGAAGAGAACACGGTCGTTTCATATTAAAATTAGGGCAACCATCTCAGACTGTCGAAAAATAATCGAGATGTGATTGAATATGGGATGTATAGAATAACATTCGCGTGCTTTCGTCCAGGAAGTGCTGAATTTTAGCAAATTGGTAAACTTTTTGTGCTACTTTCTTGGTAATACATGGACATGAAAGCTTCAAATTAAATGTCTGTCAATTAAAAGACCTAATGATTTATGTTCATTCACATTAACTAAAGGTAACTTGTCTGTGCGGAGTTAGCCCCAGTTATGGCTAGTGTCTGGAGTTTTTGTCTGGTCGTTATTAGCATAGATTTTGTTTTGTCGATACTAATATGCATGCGGCTTTCATTGCTCCAACTAGTAAGATTATCAAGTTCTTTGTGTAAATAACTTTCTAACTCACCACAGTTCTCCTGACTATCATATATAGTACAATCGTCTGCAAATAGATCACATGTAGTATAGAGATGTAAAGGAAGGTCGTTAATATAAACTGCAAAATGTAGCAGACCTAATATTGAGCCCTGAGGCACACCAATATTAAGCTGTGTGGGTTTTGATAGACAGTTGTTATAGGACACAACTTGCTGTCTGTAGAATGACGTAATTAGGTTTACCATATTGGCAATAGTCTTCATTAGTTTCAGTTTGCTAATTAGAATATCGTGATCTACAATATCAAACGCTTTTTTGAAGTCTACAAACACTGCTCAACAAATGTTGCCATTGTTAATGTTAGTTAGTTAGTTAGTCGACAAATAATCCTCATGGCACATCGAACCATTCAGTCCATACGTGCTCGGATCCCCTCCCCAGCAAATCCCGCAGCATGTCGCGGCTAACGACACCAGTTCTGTGTTGGTTTATCAATCTTCTTTGGCTTCCTGCGTAGTGTTCTTGTTTGGCCACCCCTCTTTTAATGCGCTTATCTCGCAGTCTGGCCATGGTTGTAGATTCACAGTCATCACTTGGTTCTCGCAAAAGTCTTACTTCTCGTAGAGTTTGTTAATGTTGTTAACATTGTTAATGTTAAAATGCCATCTATAGGTCATTTTTGTTAGAGCGCTATGCAAGAATATTTAGGTCTAAATTCAGAGTGAATTTCAATTATTATGTTTTAATGGTGCATACCCCTTACAGAACGTTGCAGTCAACACCAGTATTTTCCAGCTGTTGTTGATGTACTAGGCAAGCTTTACGTTCAGTAGTTTGTCATTGCTTTCTAAAAGACCGGCTCACATACTCCCGTAAGTTACCAGCAAGGGCGCGAACCGCTGCCTATTCTCGCAGCTGCTGATTTCCACACGTGGATATACGGGACTACGAACAAATGTCGTTAACATCTTGACCAGGGAGCCGGCTGTAAATTATTAGATCGCTGTTAATTAAATGATGAAATGTTAATTTTATGAAATTGTGTTTTCGAATATCTTTGATTGCGACGAGAATAAGGAATTAGTTCTATAGTTACCCAAGACGCCATTATCATTTCAGCCATTTTTAAGTAGAGGATAAACTTTAGCTATTTTAATGCAGTTGGACAATTGTTTTTGGCCAGGGATTAATTATATATGAACGTTGAAGATTCACAAATCACTGGTGCGGCACAGTGAAAAAAGTATATTACTGACAACATCCAGGCCGTGTGAGTTTGTTGCTTTCAGATTTGAGAGAAATGTATATAACTCTGCATCCGATATCAAGGGAATGTCAGCGGGAATATTTCTAGTGCACTTTTCCACACAGAATGATGGGCACTCTTCCGAATTGCGGTCCCAAATAGATCCGCAGTGAATAGGTCAGGGGTAAGGGTTAGGGTCAGTGTTTAGTTAACAACTAACCCTAACCCTTAACCCCTGACCTATTCACTGCGGAACTATTTGGGACCGGAATTCGGAAGAGTGCCGAATGATGACAGTGAACTTAAATGACATGATGATGTTAATATTGAAGAATTTAGAGCAGTGTTTCCCAACGTGGGGCCCACGCCCCAAAGGGGGGCAATTCGATTGTTAAGGGGGGGGGGCAATTCGAAAATGGAAGAGATCGCCTGGATATAACAAAACGGGGAGACTTGAGACTGAAGTTAACTAAATTGGAACCTGACATAAAATCTCTTTGCAGCAAGCATCAAGCGCAAGGATCTCACTACATTTAAATAATAAATCATTACTAATAATTAAAATAATATAGAAAAATCTTTCATTAAAATTACTTTGTACTTGAATTTCAGTTCTCCATTAGATGTTTTGAAAATGTACTTTACTGTGTTTGCTCAATAATTTCCTTCCTAGTGATTTCTTCCTAAAACCTATCATTCAAGTTTCTTTAGTGAACATGTCAATTTTTGAATATTAAAACTTGTGTATATGTTAAGGGAGGAAAGGGGGGGGGGGCATAAGAATTTTAGAAAGGCTTAGGGTGGGGCATAGCACAAAACAGGTTGGGAAACACTGCTTTAGAGTCTATATTTCTGATTGGAAGAAGCAACTGAAACCCTCTTATGTTATAGAGTCTGGTGTTGCTGACTCTGAAGAGTGTTTCTTGTTGGTTAGCGAATTAATAGCTTTCCATATATTTGTGCTATTTGATTTATCTTCAATTAAATTTTGTAAATGATCTTTTATTATCCTACGAATTTCATATTTAACATTATTTCTTAATCTTCGGTATTTGATGATGTTTTAATTTTGTGTGATGTATCTCGCTCTCTCGTGATTTCCAGAACTTCACAAGTGATCCATGGTGATTTATGTTGATTCTAGACACGAACTTCTTTGACTGGCGCGTGTTTATCTAACACACTGTAGACTATCTTCGATCAAAATGCTAGTGTATCGTCCCGATCAGGACGTTGGTAAACATGATCATGAGCTGCAATTGTTAAGTCTTGAAAGAATAACTCTTGGTTGAACGTTTTAAAATTTCTAAATGTGATGCTTGCATATTTAATTGTAAGAGTTTTGAACCCGAATTTTGACCATGTACAGCATACAGGGTAATGGTCACTAACTGCACTTACAGGAGCAAAACATTCAATAATATTAACTGGATAGGCAACATATATATGATCAATTACAGTTGAGGAGGTTCCAGTAACCCTTGTGGGACGGTTTATTAGTTGTTTGAAATTGTACGATATGATAACATCATCCCATGTCTGGTTGGGTTTACTAATATCTATGTTGAAGTCGCATAGTATCATAATTTATCTACCTACTGTACACACTCTATCCATCATTGTAGTGAAGCAGTCATGCCAGCTGTACCCAGCACACAGATTCCGATATAGGTATCCAATGAGAAACGTTTGCTGGCTGGCTGGCTTCGCCTGTAAACAAACACATTCTATCGATACGGTCTCGAGATCACTTTTACAGGAAAAGCTGAGAGAACTGGAGACGTATTTCGCAATACCTGTCTCTAATTTTTGATTAGCATATCTCTGAATTACTTTAAACCCCATAAGAGAGATTTCAGAGTCGGTTAGTTTGTCGTTGAGTCGACCTTCTGTGATTCCAAACACATGAAACTGTTTGCACAATATTACCGAAAGCTCGGGTAATTTATTGAGCAAATGAAAGATGTTGAGATGGCCTATATGAAGACCACCTTTGTTGTGCCACAGATCGTGATTGGCGAACATTACATAGTAAAAGGATTATGTCGCTTGTGGGATACAGTTTAAGGATTTTCGTAACTTTATTTACTAGTAATTAAGTCTACTATAGGAGGCAGGAAAACGTAAGTGATTGAGTGACACCATGAAAGCTTTGTGCAGGACTGCAGGATTGTACTACATTAGTTTCTGAAGTTGACGGTTCCACTGATAGGAATTTAGATTACCGTCCAACGAGAAACGACTGCTATGAATGTCACTGTAAGTGCTTACATTGGAATTAGTTATCGGGGGCACAGCACCATTGTTTAACGGTGTCCCGTTTGACATGATAGAGGGAGATTGCTTTACGGGCAAAGGGTGAAACAAAATATCATAGTTAGCAACACTGGGATTGGAGCATGAGTTGCTATTCACGGCATTGTTTTCCTAGGGTGTAGGCAAAGGTATTGGAAGAGAGGGAGTATTTTCTGAACACTGAGAGAGGGATTTTGCCGGAGGTGAAGCTCGATTTACTCCTGTCACTGGTGCTGGTTGTTGTGCACGTTAGGGATATTTCATGTTTCTTTGCTATTATGCTACTGGCTAGCTTAGAACAATGTATTTGATCCCTGTATAGTTTTCTCTTAGGAGCCCCAGACGGGGATGTAAAATACAGGGTGTTATTAATTAAATACATGTTGTTATCTTTGCAAAACGTATGTAGAGTTAAATTGGCAGCATCGGCAGTACGATGATGGAATCCGTAACAGGGTGGAATGATTGATGAAATGAACTTAGATGATTTAGGAAATTTATTTCGCAACAACACCTCCAAGTAGCTAGTTGTGAGGTGTTTATGCTCTTGCTATTTATAATATCGTTGACAGCAAAATAGACTGTTGCTTTTCTAATTGTATCGTTCACTTTGAATATTTTCGCAGTGCAGATGCTAGGCAATCGATGTCCGCGCCTGGAAGAGGGTTGATCGAAGTTGTTTCGCTGTCAGAAGTTGACATGCGATCACTATAGATTCCCTTCAGCAGGGAGTCTCCAGTGATGACATGTGTTGCACTATCATCTAGTTCTATCACTCGCAGCATCCGTTTGGATATATGTTGCGATTAGTCACCGTCGCATTGCTTGTGTTGTTGATTATTGCCGTTGCGTGAAAGAGATTGCTGTTGATGTCCAGTAGTGGTAGCTGCTAAGTGCTGTGATTCTTGTTCTGTTGCTGAAGAATCTGCACTTAGGGTCTGGAACCTGTTACAGACAGACAGACAGACAGACAGACAGACAGAAACATAGATAGATAGATAGATAGATAGATAGATAGATAGATAGATAGATAGATAGATAGATAGATATGTAGGTAGGTAGGTAGGTAGGTAGGTAGGTAGGTAGGTAAGTAGGTAGGTAGGTAAGTAGGTTGGTTTGTAGGTAGATAGATGGGTTGATGGATGGATAAATGGATGCATGCATGCATGGACACATGAATGGATGCATGGGCAGCTTGCTGGCTGGCTGGACGCCCGACGGACGGACGGACGGACAGAGAAGTAGACAGATAGACACACAGATGATATATATGACTTTTGTGATGTTTGTGTTTTTCAACACTGACAACTATATCAATCAACTACACTACAACCAAACAACAAATAATTAACTAATCAAACAAAGAACCAATCAATCAATCAAATAAGCACCGAACAAATCAACAATTAACCAACCAATCTACAAACCAACAAACCAATCAACCAATACATCAGTCAATCAACAAACCAGTCAACCAATCAGTCAATCAACTCTTCAACAATCCAGCAACAATCAAACCAATTATCAACCACCAATACATCAACCATACAATCAAACCATAAATCAACTAACCAAACCCCCAGTCAATCTTTCTGGCAACCAAGCAATCAATGAATTAATCAAACAACTAATCAATCAAACAATCAACCAACCAACCCACCAATCTAACTGACAATCAACCTAACAACAAACAATAAATTAACCACATAATCAACCAACCATAAATTAACCTACCTACGTACCAACCAATCTACCATTCAACTAACAAACCAAGCTATCAACCGACCAACCATTCACCCTACCAACTAACCAGCCAACTAACAATAAGAACACCTTGCAGGCGCCATGAGACGTAGCGAGTATAAGGTTCTACCGCCATATTTTATAGGTCTTTATGCCCTTGAGCCGGCTTCCTGGCCTAAAGGTTAGCGACTTTTCTCCGTAATCTCGTATACTCTCATAGGTAACGTGACGACGGTGAGAATCAGCAGTGGTTCGAATCGCGTCGGTAAATTACGGGGTATAGTGAGCCGGCCTGCTCAGAAAGCAATGGCAAACTACTGAGCGTAATCTTGCCAAGAAATCAACAATCAGCTGAAAGATGCTGATGTTGACAGCGATGTCCTGTAAAGGATATCCAAACATTAATTAACTATGCCCTTGAAAGATGATACGGTCGGATTTACTTCCGAGAACAGAAAAGACCATTTACACATTTACAACAAAAAATATAACCAATTTAAAAAGAAACATTCACAATAAGAATAAAACGAAATGTTTGTTGTGTTTTTATTATATTTTGCATATTTGGGATACAACAATGCGTTTCTGTGTATGGGAAATATTTAGTGTCATAATATATAAGTTGTTGGATTACAACTATTAGATTATGTTCATAAGAAAGAGGTAGGTGTCATAATGTACTGTTCAAGTGTAGGAATACAACAATGAGATTATGTGTATAATAAATACGAAGTGTCATAATGGTGTATTAAAAGTCTATTAAATTGTTGGATTACTACTATGCGATTCGGTTTATAAGACGTTCACAGTCGTATTATAAATTATAAAATAAATGGAATGCAGCATTGAGATTTACCTATAAGACGTAGTTAGGTTTATTGTAAAATATGAAATTGTTAGAACACAACTATAGATGTATGCATTATGAGAAGTATGTCGCCTTATTATAAACAATAAACTAGTTGGAATATCACTGTGAGAATCTGCTTGTGTGAACGGTCCAGTGTCATTGTTTACAGTGATATAGCTGGACAACAACTGTAAGAATCTGTTCAAGAAATGTGTAGTGGCGTTATTTACTACTTAAATAACACTGTGTACGCTTGGATCCTCCACTAATAATTTAATTGTCAGACGCTTTAACGCTATACGGGTTATTGTCACGACCCTTTCCCAGGCTGAAGCTGCTGTCTGGTGAACACAGAATGCGAAGAACCCTGCAAGTTAGAAGAAACACATGTTGATTTTATACATTTCACATTGCTAGCCGACGTCTGTGGCATAGGGGCAGTAAACTTGTTTCACAATTATCACATATTCTGTGTGTTCATCAT
>JACEFZ010019901.1:440000-474422 GCA_014155875.1 Cepaea nemoralis
ATGCAGATAGTAGACGTTGTAACTGGGTCGTAATTGCATCATCATCTGCAAATAGAAACTCTCTGATCAGTACCCTACTAATTTTGGTCTTGACTTTAAATCTCTGAGCATTGTAGAGGCCGCCATCTGAGCGTGTTGAATGTATATACCACCATCCTGATATCGAAAGGCATATTTCTATTGAAGTGATAAGTATATTCCAAAGATGGTGGGAGCTAGTACACAATCTGGCTCAACTCCACTCTTTATTTCAACTCTTCTGAAGTTGCACCATCAAACTTGATTATACCATCCATGCCTATGTGGAACGATTCCACAATGGACAGAAGAGGTGGTGGGCAGCAAATCTTCTTTAGTGCCTTGAAAAGACCCTCACGACTGACCAAATCAAATGACTGTGTGATGTCGATGAAGGCAATAAACACTGGTTCATTCTGTTCACGGCATTTTTCGCAATGAGAATATCATATCAATGGACTTGAATTCTGCGCAGATAAATTCTGGCAAATACTTTCCCACCAATACACAGAACTGAGATACCCTATAGCTGTTGCAGTCGCCCCGATCCCTTTTGTTCGTCTACAGTGTTATGATGCTTGAATCCTTGAAATCATGTGGGACTTTTCCTTCTCGCCAGCATAGCTCTATTAGCTGGTGGATCTGTGGAGTAAGTGTGTCTTGCCCATTTCTGATAACCGCTATTTAAATCCCATCCTTACCTGGAGCCTTACAGGTCCAAGTTCATTTATAGCACATGTAAATTTTGTTATGGCCGGAACTGTGTCCAGGTGTTCAAGCGTTCGCAGGGTCTCTATGGCGTTGAGTACATCATCCACTAGTTTGGCCTGGCTTGAGTAAAGCTCCAAATAGTGCTCTACCCATCTATTCATCTGTTGTTTCTTATCAGTGATGATTTCTTCAGTCAAGGCTTTCAGTGGTGCACTTCTTTTGATCATTGAACCGCAGGCCTTCTTTATCCCTTCATACATGCTTCTGATGTTTCCCTTATCACTTGAATTTTGATTGTACTGGAATAACTTGATTCAATAGTCATTTACACACTGCCTGGCAGCCTTTTTCACATCCTTCATAGCTTCTCTCAGCTCACTGAGAGTGTTTCGCGTTGTTCTTTCCTTGTTTTGTAAGAGAGCTATCTTATTTTTATCAATCAAGGGCTGCAGTGTCTGGCTGTTTGTCGCAAACCGGTTCTGCCTCTTGTGATCCCCAGTGCCGTACACCCCTACCATTGTTTTCTAAAAAGTTTCTCAACATTACCCCACTTTCGTCACGACTGTGAGCGCTAACAAGACACGTCACCTGAACAAGTCAAGCAGCATGGACGGGGGAAAATGGTACAACGCAAGAACACCAAGAAACACGCGGTATCCAAGATGTGCAGCGTGGGAGCCGACAAGACCGTCAAGAAGACGAACATGGAGAACCTGCCTGTTAGCTGCATCAAAGAAACTAAAACTACAGCTACTACTGAAGCTACCACGAGGGAGAAGATCGACAGCTCACCACAGACAAGACCCAAGACAGCAGAGAAGAAGGAGGAGAAAGACACCAGAGCCGGGAACACCGACTCAAAAACAGCCCGATGGGTTGTCAAGCGGATTCAAGTGGAGCTGACAGACGATGAAATCCTAAAGCAGCTACGAGAATAGAATTTCCTCATCCGATTCCTGAAGGCGGAGCGGCTCCTCACCTACTCCAAGATACCTACAACCTTGGCGGTGGTGACGTCGGAGGGCAGCGAAATGCCGACCACAGTATCAATCAGCAAGAAAATACAACAGCCAGAGAAATTCTTCCAAAGAGTCAATCAATGTTCAAGATGCCAGAAGGCCGGCCACAGCAGAGCAACATGCCGCAGTGAGACGGAAATCTGTCGGTACTGCGCCGATCACCACGTCTTCAAGGATTGTCCGCTGGCCAAGCTGGACTTCCGAGCACCCAACAACAAAAGAAAGTGCGCCAACTGCCTGGGCAGGCATGCAGCAAGATACTTAGGCTGTCCGTACCTTCAAAGACACATAGACGTCTTAAAGATCGCCATCACCACGAAGACACCATATAAGGACGCAATGCGGAGGTGTGAGACAGCAACCTGCATCTCACCAGCCGAGAAAATGCAACTGCAAAGCCAGATTGATGAGTTAAAGAAATCAAATCAAATCAAATCAACTTTATTAGGGTCACAAATTGGGCGCGCAGGCCCGTCTTACATTCGGCCCTTAAAGAAGCAAGTCAAGCTACTTCAAACATCGGCACCAACCAGCGACAATGGGAAATTTCTTGCCGAAATAAAAGAGATCCAGTGGGACATCAAACAAGAGGTGGAGAACATGAAGACAGATGACAAAGATAAATTAAGAGATTCTACGAGACATCTAAGCGGTAAGAGAAATGCTAACAACTGAAAGGGAGCCAACCCAAATCAAACCAGCAAAAGAAACGGGAAAGAACACAGAGAAAGCGAAAGATGAAATCCAACAAGAAACCGAGCCGGAACCGCAAGATAAAACCAGCAGCCCAGCCACAACAATATCCCGCCAGACATCCGAAGAAAACTGAGATGAGCACCCTGATGGCGACATGGAGAAGCCCCGGTGGCCTACCTTGGAGGAGCTACGAGAGTCGGCACGGAATGAGGAACTAAGGCACCAGGAATTCAAAAGGCGCTGGGATGAAAGAGAAAAAAAGAAACTCAGGAGACCGGTAGAATACCCAGATAGAATTACTGACTTTGAGGATGGACCAGGCTACACGTACTATATAGAAAACGGAGAGATGCTCCCGTGGATGACAGCAGAGGAAAAAATAGAATGGCAACAGAAGCTCAAACTCGAAGAAGAAGAAGAAAGGCGCAAGGAGGAAAATTAAAACATCGAAAAGCTCCTACAGAAAATACACAACAAGGAGGCAAAAAAATAAATAAAAATAAAATGTCCTTTTAAGGACTGCAACCAGTCAAGCCAAACGAGCCAGGAGCCTACACTAACAAAAGACACCACCAGAGACGGGAACAAAGGACAGCCGCCGACCGATCCCCCAGCTGACGTCACAGACACAAACCAACATAACCAGTCCGAGATAGGACTCACTCGAAAGAGCGCACAAGACAAGAATTAGGGTGAATGAACCCACAAAAACCACGGACCTTAACAATAACCACAGCTGAAGAGGCAGGTTGAACGAGGCCTAATTTGACATTTTTTTGTTGTTGAAAATTTGAATTGGAACCGGAATACCCCACTTTTCACTTACTGTACAATTTTAAGATGTACCAGTAAAGCGCCTTCGAGTTGCTGTTGGAATTCAAAGCACTTATCAGAATCGTGGGTGTTATTAATATTAACCCTGGGTCTAGATTTGTGCTTAGCTGTGTAGATTCTATTTGGTCTCAGTCTAAACTTTGCAACAGCCAAAGAATGACCCGTATCACAGTCAGCACCGTGGTAACTTCGAATTAATGAAGCTTTGTTTAGATGTTGTCTCCGTGTGATGATTAAGTCCAGCTGATACCAATGTCCGGATCTTGAATGTTTCCACGTGACCTCATACCACTCTTTTGTTTTAAAAAAAGGAGTTTGCAATACATTGGTCATTTCTGAAGCAATGCTCCATCAGCATTTGCCTATTTTCATTCATACGACCGATGTTGTATTTTCCAAGGCACATTGGCCATGAACTCGAGTCTTTGCCCACATGAGCATTGAAATCACCGAGCATATAAATGTTGTCGGATTTTTAAACTGCCTTGATCACAGAGTATAACTCCTTACAAAATTAATCATTCACATCATCAGAGGAAGTTAGTATCGGTGCATCTGCAGTGATAATGGTGGCAAAACCACAAGAGATTGCCAAGCGCAGGGATAATAGTCTTTAATTACCGCCAACTGGAATTTAAATCATTCCCAGTAGTTAATTCTTCACTGCAAAGCGCACACCATGTTGCCGCTTTACTACCCTCTTCAACTCGCAAAAACGCGGTTGAAGGGACATCCACGTCCATAGCAATGAAAGGAGGCCCGAACCAATTCGCATGAACCACCCGACCATAGCAGGGTGCACAAAGGCACCAAATATACAATGAAAGTGTCGAGACTGGCTACTGTAACATAGAAATGCTGTCAAGAAGGCACACATGCCAGAGACAGACCTGCTGACCTCATGGAATCACTGATCATCAAACATGAAACCTGCTTTTGGCTGAGTCTGGAGTATAATATATAGATCATGTCAAATAAATGTACTGTATCTATGTTGATTATTTGGAGGAATTCCCAACCAATGCCCAGGACAGCAACCGAGACCCAGTTGTATAGATTTGACAAACAGGTATGTTGCAGTGGTCTCCCTTCACCTCAGCAGCCGACAGTAAATGCGCGCACAGCTGTTCTAGATCACCAGCCATCTTGGCCGCCACCTGGCATTAGCATACGGTGGGAGGAAAATGTAAACAAAGAACCAAGATGAGTGATTGAACTGAACCTAGAAGTTAAAAAAATGCGCTGATAACATCTAAATGTTAGGGGTTAAGTAGTGATTTCGGGTAGCAATTATTTGTCGAAAACAACAGTAGATGGTGCAGGATAATGACCGTGACTGTGTGCGGCGTTGAGCAACATGTGCATAGCCGTATTATTTTGGACATTAAACCAATATGCCTTGTTTTGTTCGACGATATTTATGCCAGGAGGTGCATACAGAGCGTGTCTGGCCTGGAGAATGAAGCCATTGTGGATTACTTTTGTTTGCAATGCCCGTAGGGATGGCAATCGCTGTTGTTTCTTCTTGTAGATGTGTTGCTGCTGTTTCCTCTTGTAGATGTGTTGCTGTTGTTTCTTCTTGTAGATGTGTTGCTGTTGTTTCTTCTTGTAGATGTGTTACTGTTGTTTCTTCTTGCAGATGTGTTGCTGTTGTTTCTTCTTGTAGATGTGTTGCTGTTGTTTCTTCTTGTACATGTGTTGCTGTTGTGTCTTCTTGTAGCTGTGTTGCTGTTGTTTCTTCTTGCACATGTGTTGCTGTTGTTTCTTCTTGTACATGTGTTGCTGTTGTTTCTTCTTGTACATGTGTTGCTGTTGTGTCTTCTTGTAGATGTGTTGCTGTTGTTTCTTCTTGTACATGTGTTGCTGTTGTTCCTTCTTGTAGATGTATTGCTGTTGTTTCTTCTTGTAGATGTGTTGCTGTTCTTACTTTGTGTAGATGTGTTGCTGTTGTTTCTTCTTGTAGATGTGTTGCTGTTGTTTGTTCTTGTAGATGTGGTGCTGTTGTTTCTTCTTGTACATGTGTTGCTGTTGTTTCTTCTTGTACATGTGTTGCTGTTGGTTCTTCTTGTAGATGTGTTGCTGTTGTTTCTTCGTGTAGATGTGTTGCTGTTGGTTCTTCTTGTAGATGTGTTGCTGTTGTTTCTTCGTGTAGATGTGTTGATGTTGTTTCTTTTTGTAGATGTGTTGCTGTTGTTTCTCCTTGTGGACATGTTGCTGTTGTTTCTACTTGTAGATGTGTTGCTGGTGTTCCTTCTTGTAGATGTGTTGCAGTTGTTTCTTCTTGTAGATGTGTTGCTGTTCTTTCTTTGTGTAGATGTGTTGCTGTTGTTTTTTGGTGTAGATGTGTTGCTGTTGGTTCTTCTTGTAGATGTGTTGCTGCTGTTTCTTCTTGTAGATGTGTTGCTGTTGTTTCTTCGTGTAGATGTGTTGATGTAGTTTCTTTTTGTAGATGTGTTGCTGTTGTTTCTCCTTGTGGATATGTTGCTGTTGTTTCTACTTGTAGATGTGTTGCTGGTGTTCCTTCTTGTAGATGTGTTGCTGTTGTTTCTTCTTGTAGATGTATTGCTGTTCTTTCTTTGTGTAGATGTGTTGCTGTTGTTTTTTGTGTGTAGATGTGTTGCAGTTGTTTATTTTTTGTGTAGATGTGTTTTTTGCATCACTGTTCCATGGCTGCTGGTGTGTGCAGGAGCCAATGAAGAATTGTAAGGTAGTTTGCCATGGAGGTGATGGATAATGCTGTGGCCTATTGACGTTGATGTTGTCTTATTAAGGCATCTTGTTATAGCATTTGACTGCATGTTCAGCAGGGAATAATAGTTGCTAGTATGCACAACAGTAGATGTAAGAATTGCAGTGTATTTTTCCATGGGGCTAGTATTTGTTGCTGACCCTAGTTACCACTGGCTGATGTTCCCACTAAAGCAGAGGAATCCTGTTAGCAATTACATGGGAATATATGAAATACCAGTGGGTTAACATAAATCAGAACACCATGTATGTTAACATAAATCAGAACACCATGTAGGTCAATGTGCTGACTGTGAGTTTCTATTGGTGTTCTTGGGTGAATCTATTCACTATAAAAGTTTATGTTGTCGTGGTGATGTTATTTAACAATGCATGTCATGTGTCTGGATTGTGGTCAATACCTATGGTCTATCTTGTTATCTGATGATTGCTGATGTTATGTGTTGACTTATAGCTACTATGTACTGCCAGTTCTGGTTGTTACATATATCATGGAATTTATGTTTTGTGCGGGGCATATTGCCATGAGTCAAATTATAGCTCATGGCGTGATAAGAGATAGTCACGTTGAAGGACGTCACAATCGTGGGTGTTAACTCACGTGGTGCACGCTGAGGTTGTCACCATAGCGAATAAAGACGATTGGCGAAGGTGACAAGGGCATTAAGCGGCATTCAAGTTCGTGGTTGTTGTCGAGTGTGGACGCACCATGTGACTAAGGTAGCTATGGCTTACAATATGCCGCTATCATATTAGTCAATCTTTAGAAATGTAGTGTATATCCGTGAAACATTGTTGATCATGCCTCATATTAAGGTTGCCTCTTAATGTAGCAGTGGTTGTTGCATTAATTGCGGTTTTAATCACCTCAATAGATGTAAATGGGGAAATTAATATGGGCGATTTATATGCGGGATGACTTTATGTGATGATTTCGACATTCATTGATGTCATTATATAATGTTAATGCAAATAGTCATTCTTTGGCATTGGTAATCAGATGTGGTATTTTATAATCAATCCAGGGGTGATCTTCAGCCGCGGTTGTTGCTGCAATGAGAAAATTTGAGCCTCAGGTCTGTTCAGTGCCGCACCTTAGCCGCCCATGCATTTGTTAGTGTCCATGTTATTGATATAATGACTCTTGCCTGAGTCAGTTAATTATTTGGGGGTATCAGGTCCTGTCTGGTCTGGTGATGCCATGTCTGCCTGTCGTACTGGACGCACCTAATGCATTTGCCTCGGGGATAAGGTAGAAGTGTGTCACATCTCACAGTAAGCTCAAATATCGGACCGTGCTCATCTACACTGATGAACCCTGTATCTCGGGACAACATATGCTGTTCTCGAGCTAGACAACTCATGTTCATGGTCTGGTTTATGATTCCGCTGATGATATTGAGATCCTCTTACCACCATGCTCATTATAGATGATGTTTAATGTCATGCGACGGTTGTTTTCGCTGTTGTATGTTAATGTTGGACGTTGGCAGTTCTTTAATTATGTAATTCAGTTAGTACATGTTCTAGTTTATTATTCTTAGAGTATTTAGTTCATTGAACATAGTTTGTGGTGTGTATTCATTGAGTCTGGCACAGTCCAGCTCGACATTTCAGGGTGTGGAATTGAAAAAAAAAATATTCTAATTCCGCGCTAAAGATCCTGAATTTCTTCTGCTATCTATGAATTGTAATTTTCATTCAATAAAGCGGCCTACTTTATGGTTGTGATCTCTTCCTTCCTGTTATTCTATTCTTCTCTGGCCCTAAAGCAGTCAGTGTTGGGCATATATCTATCTTTACACAATAGGTAAGTAAATGGGTTGGAATGAGCAATGCACTCATTTGCTTCACTTCATCATATTCTCCTTTTATACCCGTACTCATATATATATATATATATATATATATATATATATATATATATATATATATATATATATATATATGTGTGTGTGTGTGTGTGTGTGTGTGTGTGTGTGTTAGGGGAGAGGATTGGATAACCTATGTACATTTCCGGATTGTAAGGATTATACCCTAACATACAACTAACTAGCTATCTAACGTACTAACTAACTAACCAACATTAAATCTATCTCACACTTAGTCGCGTCTAGAACAGTCGACTTTCGTGTTAGTCGTTTTTATCCCACTTACCTGTCGTACTCGGGCCTGGAAACGGCGCCGTTCCTGTTGGTGTCCATGATAAAATACAGAAGATCCATATCACTTTTAGTGATACATTTGTTTTTGTCAAAGTCCATAAAAGCAAATAGCGAGTCTTCGTTGCCTGGTAACATGAACATGGAATAACACCGCGTTCAGTAAATGATACATATAAGTAAATGTTAATATAAACAGACGGTGATTAAATACAAGTTATGAGTTCCTGTATTTGGGCAGTGTGTTACCTTGCGATTGAAGACTTGATAGAAATAGAAAGAAAACACAGAAAGCAACCATCAGCTATCATATAGCACTTATCCTGAAACACCGAAATAGCAATGGACATATAAACACAACAATAAAAAAATACAGGAGTTGATAGACTTTTTATTGTACCTCAGAAGTCGGAGTGGGCTCGCCTGATGGCGAGGGACGCCGGTAATAAAGAAAGCTAATGCACATGCAAACATCAGTCCAGTTCACTAGATGTAGTAACACGTTTATAGACTAAGCTTCAGTTCAAAGCGAGCGAACTGGGATACCAAAAGAAACTCTATTCGTCCCAACGCTGCCAAACATGGATGGTCCTAGAAACACACAGGTGTGTAATCACGCGTGAGGGTGAGATTCATAAGAAACGCACATGGGAAAATAAGAAGAGATAGAGAAAGAAATGAGAAACTACGAACAAGTGTAGGCATAACACCTATTATTGACTTTATACAACACCAAATAATTAAATGGTTGGGCCACTTAGAATGGAACAAGATCATCCAGCGACCGAGAGCTTTTTAGGTGACACCATCGGGATACAAGGTGAGAGGACGACTCATACAGAGTTGATTAGATGGAGTAAGCGAGACACTGAAGATCATTAGTGATTCTGATGTTCCTAAATGACACGCTGTCAAATAGTCTACCTTCATCTCCCGGCCTCTCCTGTCCTCTATGTTGTTGTCACGAAGTATTCCAGATTTACTCTTCTCATGACATGCCCATAGAATGTGAACTATTTTCATCTGATGCATGCAGCCAGTTGTCTTTGTGAGTTAACTGCTTTCTTCATATGCGTGTTGGCAGATGTCTTTGCGAGTTAATTGCTTTCATCTGGTGTGTGAAGCCAGTTGTCTTTATGAGTTAACAGCTTTCTTCTGGTGCTTGTAGCCAGTTGTCTTTGTGAGTTAACTGCTTTTTCATGGTGCTAGTAGCCAGTTGTCTTTGTGAGTTAACAGCTTTCTTCTGGTGCTTGTAGCCAGTTGTCTTTGTGAGTTAACTGCTTTTTTATGGTGCGTGTAGCCAGTTGTCTTTGTGAGTTAATTGCTTTCTACTGGCGCGTGTAGCCAGTTGTCTTTGTGAATTACCTGCTTTTTTATGGTGCGTGTAGCCAGTTGTCTTTGTGAGTTAATTGCTTTCTACTGGCGCGTGTAGCCAGTTGTCTTTGTGAGTTACCTGCTTTTTTATGGTGCGTGTAGCCAGTTGTCTTTGTGAGTTAATTGCTTTCTACTGGCGCGTGTAGCCAGTGTCTTTGTGAGTTACCTGCTTTTTTATGGTGCGTGTAGCCAGTTGTCTTTGTGAGTTAAATGCTTTCTTCTGGTGCATGGAGCCAGTTGTCTTTATGAGTTAACTGCTTTCTTCTGGTGCGTGAAGTCAGTTGGCTTTGTGTGTTAACTGCTTTCAATAAATCTACATTACTCTAATTAGCCAAATGGATACGAGAACTCTAGATCTTACAATTCCGGTACGCTGATGTCGAAGTAGCAAGATCATTTCCTATACCCGTCAATTTGAATTTCATCGTGTGTGTCTGAACGGCTGGGTGTTAGTTTTTTTTCTATTTGCGCGTATAGGTGTGTATCTGCATGTGTGGGTGTGCGTCTGTGTGTGTGTGTGTGTGTGTGATTATGTATACATATAGGTGTATGTGTTTGTGAGTACATGTGCGGGTGTGCTTGTGCCTGGTTTGTTTGGCGTAGTGTACATGTTGGTGTGTCCTCGTATGGGTGTGTGTGTGTAAAAGTTGGCTCATGTAATAACATAAAATCCGGACATAAAGGTTTTCTAATGATATTACAACATATATGTAGTCGCACTTACTAACAAGAACACAACCTAAACAATGTGCGATACAATTAACACTAAACATTGCACAAATAGACAAGATATAAATATCTCAACACAGTGGCACCTGCAAGTTTTGGCGCCACAATTGGAACCTGGGCCTTGACTTCTGCAAGACTGAGACACTTGTCGCCATCAGTATTCAATGTCTGGAAAAAGGAGACATCTATTTTTAAAAATGGTAATCGTTGCTTGCGGATTATCATTACTTGTTACAAGTAAAAGCATAAACAACATCAATTTTCTAGTCCCTCTCCCATATAAATATAGTGCAATTTATAAGTAACATCCACTATAAGACAGTGATGGATGCGTGGAGTAACTCATGATGTATATTGAAAAGTATTGATTGATTGAGTCGAGTCTAGTACCGAAATCACATCATTCGGGACATTGCCATTCGTGCAACGTTCTCATCTTCAACAGCCAACGAAGAGTCCCAATACTAATTACTAATTGTACCAGTTGCCCTCTGATTATGTGTCCGCCTGACCTTCACTAGGAGTACTGAGTGTCGGCCAGATCGTCTGTCACTGCCGTTTTCTCCGTTCTCTCTATGGTGATTTATTGTTCTGCCACACTATACACACGATCCGGAACGGCATTGACTATAGCCGCCTTATCATGAACGAATACCACACCAAAGCGGCGTAGACCCAGCCAATATGTCAGTCTGCTCGTTTCTCAACATACCAGCATGTCCTGTGGACAGATCCAAAAGATGCACCTTTGATTTTGTAATTAAGGCCTGCCTCAGCAGGAAGCATGCTTGTCTTCACATTTCTCAGCATGTTCTGTGAGTCTGTTACAATGACGATATGTGTGTGCTGTTTGACCCCCATATGAGTATATACGTGTGCATGTGTGTGTAATATATATATATATATATATATATATATATATATATATATATATATATATATATATATATATATATATATATATATATAAAATCTTACGCTCATATAATCATATATAATTATATGTTCTGCCAAACTTTCCTCATCATGCAACTAAAGTACTCCGTGTGTCTGTTTCTTATAGTTATATAATGTTCTCCCTTTCATAATCATTTTCCTTTCATAATCTTTCTCAGTTACTCTGGCAGTCCAAACTATTCGGACAATTCGTCTTAGGAATCACAATTCCGTTGCTTGCAAGCTCTTCTCAATGTGTTCAGAATAAATGTTACAATATTGTATGTCCCTTGCATGCCGTTACGCTCAACCACAGGCTGATGTTTGAGGCAATTATTTTTCAATAGTTTGCCATTGCTTTCTGAACGAGAAGTCAACGTTTAAGTCCAACTTAATGCCAGTTTAGGGGTTGTACCGCCTACCTCGCTATCAGCACACCGGACATTTAAGAACCAGCTCTTTGGTCTTTTCGACCAGGTCAGAAAAAGTAGCCACACGAACAACAGTCATACAACGTCAACGACAAAGCTCCGTGTAATGAACAGTTATGTGTGGCCTGTTCTTGTGGGTAGATGCGAACCCTGGACAATGATAAATGAAAATAGAAACTTGAGGCAGTGGAGATGTGGGTCTTAGAATAAGTTTGAAATGATCGAATTCACAGAAGAAAACAAACAGGTACTGACTGATGCAGATGTGAGAAGAAGAACAAGAACAAGAAGAAGATAGAAGAAGAAATGCACATTGTGAGAAACCATGTAGAGGCTGGGTGCTAGATATCTAAGTAAGAATGCTATTTACATTATAAAAAGCATCGGTTTCATATCGCTGAACTTCACAGTCGTTGTCTGCGTTGGCCGTATTGAAGAACAAAGTCTGGAGTTCAGGATCGCATGAGGCCAATGCCGTGGCAGGCATTAAGACGAGGCACACGTACAGAAACATGGTTGCCAGAAGCTTCGAACTTCACCTGGGTGTATTCATATTTATAGAATCATTGATTGATATTATATTTCTACAATTACATTCTTCTTCTTCTTCTTCTTCTTCTTCTTCTTCTTCTTCTTCTTCTTCTTCTTCTTCTTCTTCTTCTTCTTCTTCTTCTTCTTCTTTTCTCCGTTGTTTCCCGAGTTCTATATACTAGCCTTGCCGTCCCTCACAACACATTGTATTTGAGCATCGCTCAGCTGCTTGATGTGACAAGACAGAACTCCATCAGGTCCTTGGGCCCTGTTCTTGCTACGACGTCATGCAGCCCTTACATCTATCTCGAATACTAGGGCTCCAATAGAGTACAGTACTCTAGTGAAGATTGTGTCCATTGTTTTGTTGCGCATTAATTGAGTCTTTATCAAATTGATTTAATGTGACTTGAGTTGGGTTATGAGCTGACGTCACAGCCCTCGGAACATGCCCAAGCGCGCTACATCCTCATCTTCAATAGCCAGTGAGGAGTCATATCGCTAATGGTACTCATTGCCATTTGATTACACTAGTCAACAACCAAACTACTGAGCATAATCTTGCCAAAGAGATCACCAATCCGCTGAAAGATGCTGATGTTGACAGCGATGTTCTGTAAAGGAAATGCAAACATTGTTTTTTTTAGTCAACAACCAAAATCTGCCGGATATTAAAATATCGGATCTAAACTAATTTTGGTGTGCTGAAAACGAACATTAAATTACAAAAATGTTAATTGGTCTAGTTTTTAAGATAAACCTCTAGGTTATTTAATTACGGTCAATTTATATACGACGCAACTGTTGTGGGCGATTGCATATTGTTTTTTCTAAATTGCTTATAAAAATGTAACTAGAAGTTGATGCAATACTACCAGTGATTACATCAGCTATATATATATATATATATATATATATATATATATATATATATATATATATATATATATATATATATATATATATATATAAATTATCGTAGTTAGAAGTGCCTATGCCATGTGTGAACAGAGCTAACAATTTATGTTATATATGTGGTGTGGTGAAATGCCTGTCACAAAAACGAAATATAACTAAAGTGGTTAAGAAGGAGTACAGTTTGTATTTTGGCTGCAGAATAGGAGATCAAGATAAGAGCTGGGTGCCACACATATGTTGCATTACATGTGCAGCACATCTTAAACTGTGGTTGACTGGTAAAGGGCAAGCTGTCTTTTGCAGTGCCAATGATTTGGAGAAAGCCTAATGATCATCTCAACAACTTTTGATTTTGCATGGTCCCTCCAATTGGGAAAGACATATCGAAGAAGAAAAGATGGAGCTGGAATGTCCAAGCATCCCCTCTGCAATTCGCCCGGTACCACATGGCGATGACCTACCAGTTTCCAAGGTGCCAAAACCATGTTCAGTTGCTTCCACTGATGAAGAAGAGGACATTGGTGGTCCTGATCCATCAACCTCAAGCGATGCAGATTTGGAGCAATCTACATTCATTAAACGACACTAAAGTGAAGTTAATGATTTTGTAAGAGATCTGAGTTTATTGAAGATCAAGGCGGAGCTTTTGGGTTCCAGATTGCAACATTGGAGTCTTCTGGCAGAATATGTTAGAATATCTGTGTATAGGAACCACCAGAAGCCGCGTATAACATTATTTTATACAGAGGATGACCTTAATTGAGTATGTAATCACAGTGTGTATAATGCTAAAGTAGAGAGACTAACTGTTCCCCCGAAATAATTTCACAAGCATACATTATTTGTGTTACTGTAATATAAATTCATCATTTAAAAAAAAAAAAGCAGAGCCAATTGGTGATTTTCAGTATGATATTTGAAATGAGCATGTAAAAATTAATAATAAATAGTGTATGTACATTATGATACAAATTATTCTTCTTGTTCTTCTTCTTCAGCATTCATAGCCATTGAGGTTCTTTGCTGCAGATACAAGCCGTCTCCATTCGTCTCTCTGATTGACCTTCTCTTGCCAGTCGCTGATTCCAAGTGCGTGTAGGTCTGTATGTATATTATCTCTCCACTGTCTTCTTGGTCTACCTCGGGGTCTACGGTCATTTATTTCCTGAGTGTAAGACAGTTTTGTTTCCCTATTATTTTCAATTCTTTCTATATTCCCCAGCCATTGCAGTCTATTAGCCTTCATGATACAAGTGATTAGCGGGGACTTAAACAGATAATAAATGTCTTTGTTACTTCTTCTTTTCCACTCTCCACTTTGTGTATCCACAATGGGCCTAAAGGTGCGTCTTAAAACTTTGTTCTCAAAGGTTTGTAACAAGGCTTCGTCTCCTTTCGTTGTACTCCAGGTTTCAGAGCCATACAGCACAACTGGTCTGATCAGTGTTTTGTATATTGTGATTTTGGTGTTACGAGATAGCGCATTTGATTTTAGCAGTGCTGTAGGGCATAGTATATCTTATTTCCAGAGTTGATTCAAATAACGTTTGAAAATGTGTTGACTGGTGTTATGTGATAATTTGGCCGTTCCCCAAAGTCCAGAGTGTCGGCTTGATACTATGGTCATTCCCTGCGACACCAGTCTCTCTAGGCTATGGTGATGTATCTTTTCTGCCACACTATATGCATGCTCCAAAGCGCCCTGACCACATCTGCCTCATCATGTACCACTACACTACCCAACGGTTTAAACTCAGCCAATATGTCCGACTGCTCGTTCCACAACATACCACTATGTCCTGGGAAACATATCCAACAGATGCTCTCATCAGTTTATAATGGTGATTTTGGCAAGCGAGCAACATGTAGTCAACGAAACAAGTGGGAAGAGAACATCAAGAAATGGACGAACAGCAATCTGACAGAATGTACAATCGAGGCCAGAGACAATCAGTGATGGTGATTCATTGCGGTCATCCTTCATTGTCTTTGAATGTCATGAGTGATGTACTATTGGTTCTTGACTCACCTCAACTCAACTTGGAAGCTAGAAAAAACGGACAATACAAACCTTTGAGAGAACCAAGCTATATTTGGAGGTCTAGAACACACAACGGACAATATGAACTTGTGAAAGAACTTACCAATATATGGGATCTAGAACAAACAACTCACAATACGAACCTTTGAGAAAAATTACCTATATCTAGGATCTAGAACAAACAACGGACAATAGGAACCTGTGAAAGAACTTACCTATATCTGTAATACAGTACTTGAGGATGAGTGTCACGTCAATGTCAGTCTTCACTCTACTTATAGCTATGTCCGTCTTCTTCTTATCTCTGTTACAATGATGACGAGATAATTATCCTGTGGCACTTTTTTGCGCACAGCTTGTACTTAATCATTATCTTGTATTTATGCAGTTTTTCAGTGTAATATAAATGTTATAATGAAAGCTTGTTAATTTTCAGCATGGAATCAACGAGCTGCAGAAATAAATAATTATGTCCATGCGACAGTGCATTCTCTGATGTATACAATGTTTACTAAATTATATTCCGCTGGTTTGATAACGACTTCCTGTTCGTGCGTTCCATGTGGGGTCGTGAGAAGATAATAACTTTCTTTATGGCTCGTTAACAGATCTGGAAAAATAGAATTAGAAATAAATTCAAGGGTATTTATTGGCACGTATGATGAGAATTATTGAATAATATAGAGGATAAAATCCCGAAGACGAAGTCTCTGGCAAATTAGATTGGTTAATGTTTACTATACATTTTAATAGCAGATAAAAGTATAGGAACAAAGCATGGATGAAATAATAAAAACAACAACCCAGAATCCAAAGCAGTCAATATAGCAGTAGATTTGGTTCCAGCACTTCACAGATCCACATCAGCTACTTGCTTCAGGATGAGCAAATGTGATGGTTCTAGCACTTCACAGATCCACATCAGGCACATGTTTTAGGATGACCAAATGTGATAGTTCTAGCACTTCACACACCCACACAGGGCACCTGCTTCAGGATGACCTAATGTGATGGTTCTATTACTTCACAGATCCACATCAGGCACATGTTTTAGGATGAGCAAATGTGATGGTTCTAGCACTTCACACACCCACACAGGGCACCTGCTTCAGGATGAGCAAATGTGATGGTTCTAGTACTTCACAGATCCATATCAGGCACATGTTTTAGGATGAGCAAATGTGATGGTTCTAGCACTTCACACACCCACACAGGGCACCTGCTTCAGGATGACCAAATGTGATGGTTCTAGTACTTCACAGATCCATATCAGGCACATGTTTTAGGATGAGCAAATGTGATGGTTCTAGCACTTCACACACCCACACAGTGCACTTGCTTCAGGATGACCAAATGTGATGATTCTAGCACTTCTCAAACCCACATATGCTGCTTGCTTCAGGATGATCAAATGTGATGGTTCTAGCACTTCTCAGACCAACATATGCTGCTTGCTTCAGGATGATCAAATGTGATGGTTCTAGCACTTCTCAGACCAACATATGCTGCCTGCTTCAGGATGACCAAATGTGATGAAGCAAATTTTACCTTTTCTGAAACCAGATTGTACTTTGCTTGACAGTTGTTGGACTATGGGTATATCCAATAATGTTGCTTTAATTTCCCTATGAGACTCAAGAGTAATATAGCACTCTCTCATGTTGCTTTTCATATTATTATTGTAATATTGTTAGTATTACTACCTGTTACCAATCGCCTAGGACGTTTCTTTCTTCTCATGCTACATTACAAAGTCGTGTAGGCACTTTAACTTCTGTTTTCCCACGAGACTGAATAGCTTCTGTGGTTATTCCATCTAGACCCGTTGATTTGTGTTAGGACTCTGTATAACTGATTTGACTTCTGCAGGTATGAAGTCTGCTTCTGTTGTCCACAGTTTTTTGCACAACAGTAAGGTTTTCTATACTATGTGTAGGGGTAAGTAGATCTTAAAAGTATTCCGCAAACCTTGTTAATCTTTGATGTGGAATAAATAAAGATATACCTCTGTTGATATTTATGATGCTCGTTGCGTCGCAGCAGGAATCTCTGTTTTCCATATTGTTCACACGATTATAAAACGCTCTTGAGTAAACGTTAACAGCCGAAAACATGAAATGGTGTAAACTATAATATCTCAAATGTCTGTTTGCGTGAGCATTGAAGGGTAGGATGTTATGCCGAATATATCTTTCTCTGCCACCTGTCACCACCCAAATAAACATATTAATATACAGAAGTACTATTGCTCGAGAATTATGGAGGAAATTGAAAGAAAAACGCAACTCTATCAGCGTTTACGTCTGAAATACACCGAACAACAAGCAACCAACAACATCTAAATTACGAAACAGAAAAGAGATATTCGCGACTTAGAATGTTACTGGTCTAGGAAATAAGGAACCAGCTCTCGTAGAGTTTATGAAAATAAATCAAAAATTCAAGTATTAGGACTCGCAGATATTAGGGAAAAGGGGCAGAACACAAAACGAAAACATAAAAGTTACGTTCTTATATGGAGTGGCGTCGATCAGCAAGCTACAGCAAAACATCAAGTGGGGTGTTTTGTTACACCAAGAAAAGCAAAGGCCATTATGAACACTAAATTATATCGGAAAGAATATTACCAATACAGATCAAAGAAAGAAATAGAACAATGACTCTTATACAAACATACGCCCCATGTAACGACACTTACAGCGATGAAGACAAAGGCAAGTAGTTTGATAAACTTGCAGACACGTTAAATAATGTCAGGGAGACAGATGATTTTATTGTGATGGGTGAAGTTAAGGGACGAATAGGCACACGAAGAACACCGTGAGATGACTTCATGGAGCCATTCAGTGACACAGAGACTGAATGTAATGGCAATGGTCAACATCTATTCAACATATGCTCCGAACACGGACTAATAATAGCAAATAGTTTTTTTTTTCAACATTGTCGTAGCCACACTAAAACCTGGTATAATTAGGGTGACATAGATCAAGCATCTCAAATTGACTTTATTCTACATTGGAAATTAGACAGGTGACTACTATTGGATTCAAGAACACTCCCAAATACAGACGTTGATACTGATCACAAACCAGTCATAATAAAAAGGATTTCAACATACAGGAAAATAAGAAACAAAAAGGTAACAACACATGTAATTAATTATAGGAGGCTTCGGGAAAATAAGGTTAAAGGCGAATTCAATCACGAAATCAATAAACTACTTAATAACATCCCCGATAATTACTCACGCGTAGATAAGGAATGGACGATTTTCAAGGCTGCCATGCTCGACACACTAGAAAATAAATGTGGAACAAGGAAAGTATGGCAGGACAACAGATTACGAACAGCTTGGTGGAACGACTGAGTTAAAGATGGCATATTCAAAAAGAAGGTCACGTTAAAAAAATGGATCACAATTAAATCTGAACAAGACTATGTTACTTATAGAATAGCACGACGAAATGCCAAACGAACAATTAGAGCATCTAAAGATGAATCCTGGAGAATATACGGTGAACAGATGGCGACTCTTAGCAAAGACTACCCAAGATAATTTTATAAACGTATCCATACAGTGAGAAACAGAGATGCATGCCATACCCCAACCACGATCATAAACAGCAAAAGAGATACACCAATATTTAATCCACAACAAAGTCTAGCAAGGTGGGACAGAATACTTTCAAGAACTGCTTAACCCCATACACAATAACATAGAAAACCTAACCTGTGTGCCTAAAAGCCATGGGCAACAAGAACTAAATAGTATCCCTGCAGAAGTCAAAGCAGTTATACAGAAAAGTGCTAAAAACAAATCACCGGATCCAGAAGTAATAACCACAGCATCTAATTAGGCCTGTGAGAATTCAGGAGTTAAATGGCCAACAAGACTTTTTAATATAGCATGTCATGGGAAGAAAGAACAGTCCCAGATAATTGGCAACAGACAATAATAGTACCAATATGGAAAATAAATGAAAGGCATTATGAGAGATTGCGAAACATACAGAGGTATATCACCCTTGGGCCATATATGGAAAATGTAGGCAAAACTACTGGATCAAAGAGCTAGACTCATAGCTGAACAACAGTTAAGCAAAGTACAATTCGGTTTTCGGAAAGGTACAAGTTGCACTGATGCACTATTTACACTTAGACAAATATGTGAAAAACTATCGAACATAGTGACCAGCAAAATATTGTGTTTGTAGATCAGGAAAAGGCTTTCGACAGAGTAGACAGATACAAATTATGGACCATCCTTGAAGACTATGGGATACAAGGTCAATTGCTATAAAATAGCCATGTACCAATCGAGCCGAAGTGCAGTAAGAACACAAGATGGTATATCAGATATGTTCACAGTCAATACAGGAGTGAGACAGGGCTGTGTGCTCTCGCCTCTGCTATTTAATATGTACGTGGACAGAATATCAAAAGAATCAAGCCTTGACAGAACAGATTCAGAAAACTTAGAACTCTTTATTCCAGATGAAGTATACAGATACAGCACAACTCTGAAACTAGTTAAAGAATTCAAATATTTTGGAAGTATGATCACATAAGATGGCAGATTGGACAGAGAAATCGAAATCAGTTTGTCAAAAAGCTAGTGCACTTACATATCAACTATCACCCTTACTGAAACATCCAAATACACCCATGTCAGCAAAACGACAGATAATAAACAGCATCTTCTCACCAACCCTATGCTACCAATCTCAAACTTTGACTTTATCCACATCACACTTTCACAAAATCAACACCTGCGAGATGAGATGCCTGAGGAGTGCTGCCAACTTAACAATCCGAGACCGATTAAGAAATACTGTTATCAGACAGTGGGATCAACACTTTGTGCCACATTTATTGAAAGACAGAAGATCAAGTGGTTTGACCATGTCGTTAGAAAGCAACACCATCAACTACCATCACCGGCCTTACATCAAAGGTCATCAGCGACGAGACCAAGAGGCCGACCAAGAAGAAAATGAATTGACGACATCAAAGACATTGTACAATCACACGGAATGACACTATCCACTGCCGCCCATTGGCCGTTGGAGAGCAAATTATTCCTCCACACGCCGCTTGACGGCAGAAATTGAAGATGTTGATGATGATGATGAAGAATATGATGATGATGAATATACAGAAGACAAACATCCCGTCACAGATGTTTCATAACTGTAGGTATCAATAGTCATCTATGTACCGTATCCAACGGCCAGTTGTGTTGCGTTTCTAGATCTGTCCTGTGGTTACTAACAATGAGTGTACAGCCGTTTCTGATACATATTAATGGCGAGGCAGCAGTGTAGGAAAACACGGGATATTTACATATATATGGGAACCGCGAGCAGCCAGGCAGAACAATACATAATGAACACCATTCTTTAGTCATGTATAGAGAAGAGAGACTTTGTAGAATATCGTCACAAATGACAAGATCGTTCTGGTCAACTCTTCTTCCACATACCATTGTCTGTCTTTAAAGGCGTGTGTTAACTTTCGTGCTAGTCAACTCTTCGTCCATAAATAATGTCTGTGGTTCATGTCGTGTCCATCTTCGTGCTGCTCAAGCCTTCATCCACACACCATGTCTATCTGAAATGTGGTGTGTCCATCTTAGTGCTGGTCAACTCTTCTTCCGCACACCATGTCTGTCTGTAATGTGCGCCCATCATAGTGCTGGTCAACTCTTCATCCACACACCATGTCTGTCTGTAATGTGTGCTCATCTTAGTGCTGGTCAACTTGTCATCCACACACCATGTCTGTCTGTAATGTGTGCCCATCTTAGTGCTGGTCAACTCTTTATCAACACATCATGCCTGTATGTAATATGGTGTGTCCATCTTAGTGCTGGTCAACTCTTCATCCACACACCATGCCTGTCTGTAATGTGATGTGTCCATCTTAGTGCTGGTCAACTCTTCATCCACACACCATGCCTGTCTGTAATATGGTGTGCCCATCTTAGTGCTGGTCAACTCTACATCCACACACCATGCCTGTCTGTAATATGGTGTGTCTGTCTTAGTGCTGGTCAACTCTTCATCCACACACCATGCCTGTCTGTAATGTGTGCCCATCTTAGTGCTGGTCAACTCTTCATCCACACACCATGTCTGTCTGTAATGTGTGCCCATCTTAGTGCTGGTCAACTCGTCATCCACACACCATGTCTGTCTGTAATGTGTGCCCATCTTAGTGCTGGTCAACTCTTTATCAACACATCATGCCTGTATGTAATATGGTGTGTCCATCTTAGTGCTGGTCAACTCTTCATCCACACACCATGCCTGTCTGTAATGTGATGTGTCCATCTTAGTGCTGGTCAACTCTTCATCCACACACCATGCCTGTCTGTAATATGGTGTGTCCATCTTAGTGCTGGTCAACTCTTCATCCACACACCATGCCTGTCTGTAATATGGTGTGTCTGTCTTAGTGCTGGTCAACTCTTCATCCACACACCATGTCTCTCTGTAATGTGTGTTCATCTTAGTGCTGGTCAACTCTTCATCCGCACACAATGTCTGTCTGTAATATGGTGTGTCCATCTTAGTGTTGGTAAACTCTTCATCCACACACCATGTCTGTGTGTAATATGGTGTGTCTGTCTTAGTGCTGGTCAACTCTTCATCCACACACCATGTCTCTCTGTAATGTGTGTTCATCTTAGTGCTGGTCAACTCTTCATCCGCACACCATGTCTGTCTGTAATGTGGTGTGTCCATCTTAGTGTTGGTAAACTCTTCATCCACACACCATGTCTGTCTGTAATGTGGTGTGTCCATCTTAGTGCTGGTCAACTCTTCTTCCGCACACCATGTCTGTCTATAATGTGTGCCCATCTTAGTGCTGGTCAACTCTTCTTCCGCACACCATGTCTGTCTGTAATGTGTGCCCATCTTAGTGCTGGTCAACTCTTCATTCACACACCATGTCTGTCTGTAATGTGGTGTGCCGATCTTAGTGCTGGTCAACTCTTCGTCCACACCATGCCTGTCTGTAATGTGTACTCATCTTAGTGCTGGTCAACTCTTCGTCCACACCATGCCTGTCTGTAATGTGTACTCATCTTAGTGCTGGTCAACTCTTCGTCCACACCATGCCTGTCTGTAATGTGTACTCATCTTAGTGCTGGTCAACTCTTCGTCCACACCATGCCTGTCTGTAATGTGTACTCATCTTAGTGCTGGTCAACTCTTCGTCCACACCATGCCCGTCTGTAATGTGTCCATCTTAGTGCTGGTCAACTCTTCATCCGCACACCATGTCTGTCTGTAATGTGTGTGCCCATCTTAGTGCTGGTCAACTCTTCATCCGCACACCATGTCTGTCTGTAATATATGGTGTGTCCATCTTAGTGCTGGTCAACTCTTCATCCACACACCATGCCTGTCTGTAATGTGATGTGTCCATCTTAGTGCTGGTCAACTCTTCATCCACACACCATGCCTGTCTGTAATATGGTGTGTCCATCTTAGTGCTGGTCAACTCTTCATCCACACACCATGCCTGTCTGTAATATGGTGTGTCTGTCTTAGTGCTGGTCAACTCTTCATCCACACACCATGTCTCTCTGTAATGTGTGTTCATCTTAGTGCTGGTCAACTCTTCATCCGCACACAATGTCTGTCTGTAATATGGTGTGTCCATCTTAGTGTTGGTAACCTCTTCATCCACACACCATGCCTGTCTGTAATATGGTGTGTCTGTCTTAGTGCTGGTCAACTCTTCATCCACACACCATGTCTCTCTGTAATGTGTGTTCATCTTAGTGCTGGCCAACTCTTCATCCGCACACCATGTCTGTCTGTAATGTGGTGTGTCCATCTTAGTGTTGGTAAACTCTTCATCCACACACCATGTCTGTCTGTAATGTGGTGTGTCCATCTTAGTGCTGGTCAACTCTTCTTCCGCACACCATGTCTGTCTATAATGTGTGCCCATCTTAGTGCTGGTCAACTCTTCTTCCGCACAGCATGTCTGTCTGTAATGTGTGCCCATCTTAGTGCTGGTCAACTCTTCATTCACACACCATGTCTGTCTGTAATGTGGTGTGCCGATCTTAGTGCTGGTCAACTCTTCGTCCACACCATGCCTGTCTGTAATGTGTACTCATCTTAGTGCTGGTCAACTCTACGTCCACACCATGCCTGTCTGTAATGTGTACTCATCTTAGTGCTGGTCAACTCTTCGTCCACACCATGCCTGTCTGTAATGTGTACTCATCTTAGTGCTGGTCAACTCTTCGTCCACACCATGCCTGTCTGTAATGTGTACTCATCTTAGTGCTGGTCAACTCTTCGTCCACACCATGCCTGTCTGTAATGTGTACTCATCTTAGTGCTGGTCAACTCTTCATCCGCACACCATGTCTGTCTGTAATGTGGTGTGCCCATCTTAGTGCTGGTCAACTCTTCATCCGCACACCATGTCTGTCTGTAATGTGGTGTGCCCATCTTAGTGCTGGTCAACTCTTTATCCGCACACCATGTCTGTCTGTAATGTGGTGTGTCCATCTTAGTGCTGGTCAACTCTTCATCCACACACCATGTCTGTCTGTAATGTGTGCCCATCTTAGTGCTGGTCAACTCTTCATCCGCACACCATGTCTGTCTGTAATGTGGTGTGTCCATCTTCGTGCTGCTCAAGCCTTCATCCACACACCATGTCTATCTGAAATGTGGTGTGTCCATCTTAGTGCTGGTCAACTCTTCTTCCGCACACCATGTCTGTCTGTAATGTGTGCCCATCTTAGTGCTGGTCAACTCTTCATCCACACACCATGTCTGTCTGTACTGTGTGCCCATCTTAGTGCTGGTCAACTCGTCATCCACACACCATGTCTGTCTGTAATGTGTGCCCATCTTAGTGCTGGTCAACTCTTTATCAACACATCATGCCTGTATGTAATATGGTGTGTCCATCTTAGTGCTGGTCAACTCTTCATCCACACACCATGCCTGTCTGTAATGTGATGTGTCCATCTTAGTGCTGGTCAACTCTTCATACACACCATGCCTGTCTGTAATATGGTGTGTCCATCTTAGTGCTGGTCAACTCTTCATCCACACACCATGCCTGTCTGTAATATGGTGTGTCTGTCTTAGTGCTGGTCAACTCTTCATCCACACACCATGCCTGTCTGTAATATGTGCCCATCTTAGTGCTGGTCAACTCTTCATCCACACACCATGTCTGTCTGTAATGTGTGCCCATCTTAGTGCTGGTCAACTCGTCATCCACACACCATGTGTGTCTGTAATGTGTGCCCATCTTAGTGCTGGTCAACTCTTTATCAACACATCATGCCTGTATGTAATATGGTGTGTCCATCTTAGTGCTGGTCAACTCTTCATCCACACACCATGCCTGTCTGAAATGTGATGTGTCCATCTTAGTGCTGGTCAACTCTTCATCCACACACCATGCCTGTCTGTAATATGGTGTGTCTGTCTTAGTGCTGGTCAACTCTTCATCCTCACACCATGTCTCTCTGTAATGTGTGTTCATCTTAGTGCTGGTCAACTCTTCATCCGCACACAATGTCTGTCTGTAATATGGTGTGTCCATCTTAGTGTTGGTAAACTCTTCATCCACACACCATGCCTGTCTGTAATATGGTGTGTCTGTCTTAGTGCTGGTCAACTCTTCATCCACACACCATGTCTCTCTGTAATGTGTGTTCATCTTAGTGCTGGTCAACTCTTCATCCGCACACCATGTCTGTCTGTAATGTGGTGTGTCCCATGCTTAGTGTTGGTAACTCTTCATCCACACACCATGTCTGTCTGTAATGTGGTGTGTCCATCTTAGTGCTGGTCAACTCTTCTTCCGCACACCATGTCCTGTCTATAATGTGTGCCCATCTTAGTGCTGGTCAACTCTTCTTCCGCACACCATGTCTGTCTGTAATATGTGCCCATCTTAGTGCTGGTCAACTCTTCATCACACACCATGTCCTGTCTGTATTGTGTGTGCCCGATCTTAGTGCTGGTCAACTCTTCGTCCACACCCATGCCTGTCTGTAATGTGTACTCATCTTAGTGCTGGTCAACTCTTCGTCCACACCATGCCTGTCTGTAATGTGTACTCATCTTAGTGCTGGTCAACTCTTCGTCCACACACCATGCCTGTCTGTAATGTGTACTCATCTCAGTGCTGGTCAACTCTTTCACAGCGTGCCTGTCTTAATTGGTAATCATCTTAGTGCTGGTCAACTCTTCATCCACACACATGCTGTCTTATGTGTGTCATCTTAGTGCTGGTCAACTCATGTCTTCCAAATGTTGTCTATCTTAGTGCTGGTCAACTCTGTCACCTTCACCCACACATGTCTGTCTGTAATGTGGTGTGTCCATCTTAGTGCTGGTCAACTCTTCATCCCACACCATGTCTGTCTGTAATGTGTGCTCCATCTTAGTGCTGGTCAACTCTTCATCCCACACCATGTCTGTCTGTAATGTGTGTGCCATCTTAGTGCTGGTCAACTCTTCATCCACACACCATGTCTGTCTGTAATGTGTGCCATCTTAGTGCTGGTCAACTCTTCATCCGCACACCATGTCTGTCTGTAATGTGGTGTGCCCATCTTAGTGCTGGTCAACTCTTCATCCACACACCATGTCTGTCTGTAATGTGTGCCCATCTTAGTGCTGGTCAACTCTTTATCCGCACACCATGTCTGTCTATAATGTGTGCCCATCTTAGTGCTGGTAAACCCTTCATCCACACACCATGTCTCTCTGTAATGTGTGTTCATCTTAGTGCTGGTAAACCCTTCATCCACACACCATGCCTGTCTGTAATGTGTGCCCATCTTAGTGCTGGTACACCCTTCATCCACACACCATGCCTGTCTGTAATGTGGGTGTCCATCTTAGTGCTGGTAAACCCTTCATCCACACACCATGTCTGTCTGTAATATGGTGTGCCTATCTTAGTGCTGGTAAACCCTTCATCCACACACCATGCCTGTCTGTAATGTGTGCCCATCTTAGTGCTGGTAAACCCTTCATCCACACACCATGCCTGTCTGTAATGTGTGCCCATCTTAGTGCTGGTAAACCCTTCATCCACACACCATGCCTGTCTGTAATGTGGTGTGTCCATCTTAGTGCTGGTAAACCCTTCATCCACACACCATGCCTGTCTGTAATGTGGTGTGTCCATCTTAGTGCTGGTAAACCCTTCATCCACACACCATGCCTGTCTGTAATGTGGTGTGTCCATCTTAGTGCTGGTCAACTCTTCATCCACACACCATGTCTGTCTGTAATGTGGTGTGTCCATCTTAGTGTTGGTAAACTCTTCATCCACACACCATGTCTGTCTGTAATGTGGTGTGTCCGTCTTAGTGCTGGTAAACTTTTCATCCACACACCATGTCTGTCTGTAATGTGGTGTGTCCATCTTATTGCTGGTAAACTCTTCATCCACACACCATGTCTGTCTGTAATGTGGTGTGTCCTTCTTAGTGCTGGTCAACTTTTCATCCACACACCATGCCTGTCTGTAATGTGATGTGTCTGGTCAACTCTTCATTCACACACCATGTCTGTCTGTAATGTTGTGTGCCCATCTTAGTGCTGGTCAACTCTTCGTCCACACACCATGTCTGTCTGTAATGTGTGCCCATCTTAGTGCTGGTAAACCCTTCATCCACACACCATGCCTGTCTGTAATGTGGTGTGTCCATCTTAGTGCTGGTCAACTCTTCATCCACACACCATGTCTGTCTGTAATGTGGTGTGTCCATCTTAGTGTTGGTAAACTCTTCATCCACACACCATGTCTGTCTGTAATGTGGTGTGTCCGTCTTAGTGCTGGTAAACTTTTCATCCACACACCATGTCTGTCTGTAATGTGGTGTGTCCATCTTATTGCTGGTAAACTTTTCATCCACACACCATGTCTGTCTGTAATGTGGTGTGTCCTTCTTAGTGCTGGTCAACTTTTCATCCACACACCATGCCTGTCTGTAATGTGATGTGTCTGGTCAACTCTTCATTCACACACCATGTCTGTCTGTAATGTTGTGTGCCCATCTTAGTGCTGGTCAACTCTTCGTCCACACACCATGTCTGTCTGTAATGTCTGCTTATCTTAGTGCTGGTCAACTCTTCGTCCACACCATGCCTGTCTGTAATGTGTACTCATCTTAGTGCTGGTCAAATCTTCGTCCACACACCATGTCTGTCTGTAATGTTGTGTGCCGATCTTACTGCTGGTCAACTCTTCTTCCAGGAACCATTTCTCTCTTTAATGTCGTTTGATTATTTTCTTGCAATGTCTACCGTGTTTCCATCTTCGTCATTGTAATGCACGTTACTCTTGGAATGTTTCAGTCATTTTTACGTTTTAAAGACCCCAAGTTTCTTTATTAGTGATTGTAAAACCGACAATAATTTACACCCCCTAAGTGATGCATAGATGAAATAATATATGCAATGAGAATGATAGGAAGGGCATAATGTTACATGGGTCTGCATATGGAAAAATCATAATAACGAAGAATCGGATTTTAGATACATGGTCACGGTACGTGAAAGAACTCTTCAATGATACACGTGAAGAACAGTTTGATATTTCTTATAATATGGAAGGACCATCAGTACTAAAGATGGAAGTTAAGCATTCCCTCAATCAATTGAAAACTGGCAAGAATCCCGGACCGAGACAACATCGCAACCAAAATGATTACTGCCTTAGAAGAGTATGGTAAAAACCAAGTTACCAGATTGCTAAACAAAATATATACATATGGTTTAAAAGACAAAAATGGGAATATGATAAATATCAATGAGGAAGTGTGTAACACATGGAACGAATGCTTTGTTGAATTACTAAATTGTGAAGCTCCAAGTAACACTTTCCCACACGAAGAAGTTCGAACGTGTGAACCACAAATTGAAGAACCTGTGTTTGAAGAAATCCTATATGTAATCACACGACTTAAAAACGATAAGGCAACTGGTTCTGACGGAATTTCTGCTGAATTTATAAAAGCAGGTGGCCATGCATTACATCTAAAGCTATACGAACTAATAATAACAATCTGGAGGACAGAGGAACTACCCCATGACTGGAAAGAGTCATTATTGATACCTATCTTTAAGAAAGGAGACAAGTTCCTATTTGAAAAGTATAGAGGAATATCACTACTGTCCACAAGCGATAAGATACTATCCGCAGTATTACTAAATAGACTAAAACCATATTCAGAAGACATATTAGGTGACTACCAGGCGGGTTGTAAATGCCCGCGCACTTCTCTGCTGCTTTACAACAGATCCATCTGTATAGATGAGCACTTCGGGGCTGTCTGAGTGTTCATAGATGAGCGCGTTGACCTCTGCATTGACAGCGGCAGGGTTCTGCTCTCTGCACCGTCTGTCGTGTGTGATAATGCAGGAGAAAGTGCACTTAAAAGACGGAGGCACCAGCACCCATTCCTTGCCAGGGTTGATTCTAGTAAGACTGCAGACCTGTCTGACGACATCTTCCTCCCGACCCATCCATGATTTGCCCCTCTTTAGCCTGTTACCCTTTTCTCGGTTATAGTATCATGGAGAGGGTGCTGCCCATCTGCACTTATGTTTAAGTATGCGCGAGCTCTCCAGATCTCGATCCTGTGTTCCATCGTCGGGAAGTTAAGGAGGTATCTCATTGCTACACAGCTGGTGTCTCTCGTGTTTTGATTTGATTTCATTTCAGCTTTTAGCCTCTCTCTCTCTCTCTCTCTCTCTCTCTCTCTCTCTCTCTCTCTCTCTCTCTCTCTCTCTCTCTCTCTCTCTCTCTCTCTCTCTCTCTCTCTCTCTCTCTCTCTCTCTCTCTCTCTCTCTCTCTCTCTCTCTCTCTCTCTCTCTCCGCTTTTATGGTGCGTAGCATTTCTTCGTTTTCCTGCTTCAACGCGGTCATCTGTTCCACTTCTTGCTTGATGTTTTACTGGATCGCCTTTATTTCCGCCAGTAGATTCTCGCTGTCGCTGGTCGGGTTAGGCGTCAGCAGTGCCTTGATTTGTTTCTTTAACTCTTCGATCTGGCTTTGTAGTTGTGCTCTTTCATCTTGCGAGATTCCCGTGGCTGTCCCGCACCTCCGCATTGCTTCCTTATATGGCGTCTTAGTGTTGATGGCAATCTTTAACACGTCTCTGTGTCTTTGGAGGTACAGACAGCCCAAGTAATCTTGCTCCATGTTTGCCCAGGCAGTTGGCGCACATTCTGTTGTTGTTGGGTGCTCGGAAGTCCGTGTCCAGCTTTGCAAGCGGACACTCCTTGAAGGTGTGGTGATCGGCGCAGTAATGGTATATTTCCGTTTTATTACGACATACTGTTCTGCTGTGGCCGGACTTCTGACATCTGGAACATTGATTGCCTCTTGGGATGAATCTCTCTGGCTGCTGCGTTCTCTTGTTGATTGTTACTGTGGTCGGCATCTTGCTGCAATCCGTTGTCACCACCGCCAAGGTTATAGGAATCTTGGAGTAGGTGAGGAGCCGCTCCGCCTACAAGAATCGGGTGTGTTGATTCTCTTCTCGTAGCTACTTCAGGATTTCTTTGTTTGAAAACGCCACTTGTATACGCTTGACAACCCACTTATTTATTGGTGAGTCGGTGCTTCCGACTCTGGTGTCTTTCTGCTCCCTCTGCTTCTCAGTAGGTTTGGCTCTTGTCTGTGGTCGGCCGTCGATCTTCTCCCTCGTGGTAGCTTCAGTAGTAGCTGTAGTTTCAGGATCTTTGATGCAGGTAGCAGGCATGTTCTCCACGCTCATATTCTTCACGGTCCTGTCGGCTCCTACGCTGCACTTCTTGGATACCGCGTGTTTCTTGTTGTTGGACTTGATACGTGACATTTTCCCCAGCGTATCAGGCTTCTTGACTGGTTAAGGCGACTTGTCTTGATAGCGATCGCAGTGCGAATGAACGACGATTGAACAAAAAGAAGACGAGTGTCTTATCAGAGTATTTCTCCTGAATATAGGTCCCTCGAGAGTGGAGCTTTCTATCGACTCCCGTCATGGGGAAGTTAGAATCCAGGGCTATTATAGCATCATCCTCAGGCGTGACAGAGTCAACGTCAATGGCCTAACCCACCCACTCGGAATAATTATTATCAACACCGGCCTTTAGTCAGTGGTGGGGATGTATGTGTGGAGGGTGTGTGTGTGGGGGGGGGGCAAGGGGATGGGTGGGTCGGGGATGTGTGTATGGTGGGGGATGTGTGTGGGGGTAGAGGGATGCGGGTGTGAGTGAGGGATGTGAGGGTAGGTGGGGGTGTGCGGACAGGTCATGGGATTTGCGGGGTTGGTGGGGGATGTGCTGGTCGGTGGGAGATGTGCGAGTGGGTGGAGAGATGTGTAGGTGGATGGGGGATTTGTGGGTGGATGAAGGGATGTGTGGGTGGGTGAAGGGATGTCTTGTGGGTGGGGGATGTTTTAGGGTGAAGGATGTGTGTGTGTGTGGATGGGGGATGAGTGGATGGTTGGAAGTGTGTGGGTGTTGGTGGGTGGGGGTTTGTGTTGGTGTGTGGGAATGCATGTGTGGGTCGGTGGTGAAGGATGGTTGAGTTAATGGTGGTGTGGGGTTGTGGTAGGGGTGTAGGGGATGTGTATGGGTTTGTGGATGTATGTGTGACGGGTGTGGGGATGTGTGGGTGGGGTGTATTTCTGTATGGGTTGAGGAGTGTGGGTGGGTGAAAGATTTAGGTGTGGGTGGTGACGGTGTTTATATGTGGGAGATGTGTGGGTTGGTGATGTGTGGGTGGGTGGGGGATGTGTGTGAGAGAGGAATATGTGGGTGGAGGTGTGTGTGGGGGGTGTGTTTTTGGGGTGTCTGGTTGGGTGGGTTGATATGTGTGTGGTGGATATGTGGTGAATGTGTGGTGTATGGGTGATGTGTGGGTAGGTGGGGGATGTGTCTCATAACATAATGAAATGCATTGTTTATATTTACAACATTTATTTAACAATCTTTTTTCGTATGTTTATGTATCATGCACTATTGGTGAACGAAAGATGAGTGATTGGAAGAATGTAAGATGGAGCTGCCTGCCCAATTTCTAACCCTTCGAAAATAAAGATCAATCAATGAATCAATCAATCAATCAATCAATCAATCAATCAATTAATCAATCAATCAATCAATAACTGTGTCTATTATGCTGTGTAATCGATATACCCACACATACTTAGTTCTATCTGTCATCATACGATTGTAGCTGTCTGGAAACGCACACACAATACACACACGTGCACACACACACACACACGTGCACACACACACGTTCACACACACACACACACACACACACATACATACACACACACACACACACACACACACACACACACACACACACACACACACACACCCCACATCCTTGCTGTCAAAAGAAGAAGTTCATTTGTGTTGTCAGACCCACAAAAAAAAAAACCTCCTTTACTAGCTAAGGAATAAGCTCGTCCGTGTTGTCTGACTTTACACACATCCTTTGCTGACAAAGGAATCAAACCACCCGTGTTAAATGTCATTACACACAAGTAATTTTTAAGTACCCGAGGGAGATTAATGGTGAGGGCTCTTTCTCACCCCCCCCCACCCCCCCCTCTCTCTCTCTCCTCTCTCTCTCTTCTCTCTCTCCTCTCTCTCTCTCTCTCTCTCTCTCTCTCTCTCTTCTCTTCTCTTTCTCTATGAAAAATCACCGGAAATGCTCATGGGGACATCCTGTACATCTCGAAGCACGCTTTGAGGTGGCAGAGAATGCTTTTATCCCAATATATAAGCTTACTTGCTCTAGACAGACTATGTTGGTCGAGGATGTCTAACCATGACTCAGCATCGGATGATATCCACAATGTGTATGGAACTCTGCAAACCTCCTGAACTAAACCTTTCACTGTATAGACTAGGTCTGGGAACTGATGAGAATGAGATGTTGTGCGTTAGGATTATACAAATCCACAACAAAACCAGTCTACTATAGAAGAGAATATGTCCAGGAGGCCAGACCAAAGATATTGGTGTGATATTTGCGGAACTGACAGCACCAAAGAGAATCAGTAGGTGGAGCCAGTAGTTAAGATGTAATAGTAAAAGTTTGTATAGATTGGTACACCTGAGGTATTCTTGCTTCAGGACCCCCTTTATTGTTGAAGTACTCCGCAGCGAATAGATTACAGATGAAGTTCGCAATCCCGCATACCGCGTTCAAAACACACATGTGGGAGATTTGGCAGTAGACCGCCTTACGTTGGTTTTTTTCATTACATGGTCTGGGTACCGGTCGTTCAGAAACCAATGGCAAACTACTGAACGTAAACTTGCCCAGTAATCACGGACAGCGAAAAATGCTGAGGTTGACTGATAGGCCCTGTAAAGGATATGCAACTAACTGTTAACTAGCGTATCACCTCCAGACAGCCAGGGAACCGAGATTGGGCTATAAATTCAAGTTACATAGAAGAAGCTTAAGCACATAGAAGCTGTGGGCCATTATCCAGACCTGGGGTGAAGGTCGACAGTCCGACCAGAAACAGTACATCCAGGACACCAGTGCAGGGTGACCACCAGGGGGGGCTCCAGTATCAGGTGATTTCCTTCCTAAAACCTACATCTGTAAATCTGACACACGGTCCTCTGCGGAGTCCGAGCTTGCGGGATGATGACCCAGTCCATATGACCAGTCTCAGCTTGAGTTATCCTCCTTTGTCTTTGATAGAAAGATCTCTCGTTTCCTAAAGTTGAGTTGTCTTAGTAGTTATTTTAGTGTCTGTCATAGATAAACGTTGAAGTATGTTGTCCGGATTTCTTCAACGCATCGACCCTGAGAAAAGATAGATAGAATAACCACCTATATCTAAATATAATATAGCAACAGGATCTATGATGATAACAGGGACGAACAGTATGATATTAGATTTAATAATGAAGGACCGCCAATTTTGGAGATGGAGGTTCGAAATGTTCTTAAGCATATGAAAGCTGGCAAGACCCCGGGGCAGATAACATCACAACTGAAATGATTAAAGCTTTAGAAGAATTTGGACTAGAGCAAGTCACCAGACTGATGAACACATTATATGATACTGGAGATATACCTCCTGAATTATGTAACTCTGTATTTATTGCAATCCCAAAGAAATCAGGAACCTTGGAATGTGATCAACATAGAACAATTAATAGAATGAGTCACATCACAAAGATTTTGCTAAGAATTATCATGCAAAGAGTGAGGAAGAAGATACAACCTGAAATAGGGGAAGAACAATGTGGGTTTGTAGAAGGAAAGGGTATAGTAAATGCTGTGTATATGCTGCGAACAGTTATTGAACGTGCTATAGAAGTAAACAAGGATATACATCTTTGCTTTATTGACTATACAAAGGCTTTTGATAGAGTTAGACATGTCAACATAGTGGATATGCTTGCAGATCTACAAATTGATGGGAAAGACATTAGACTTATGAAGAACATATATTGGAAACAACAAGCTGCAATAAGGATTGATAATGAAGTGGGACAGTATCAGCCAATTAAGAGAGGTGTTAGGCAGGGATGTGTGATGTCTCCAGATCTTTTTTTCCCTATATACAGTGAAAATATTTTCAGAAATGTAGAGGATATAAATGGAATCAGCATTGGAGGACGAAACATCAATAACATTAGATATGCAGATGATACAGTATTGATTGCAGACAATGCGCAGGACTTGCAACAATTAGTAGAGGCGGTTGTTGTACACAGTGAGCAGCTGGGGTTAGAATTAAATTGTAAAAAGACTCAGGTTATGGTCGTCACTAGGAAGGAAGAAGTGCCACAATACACGTAAATGGAAATATTCTTCAACAAGTGAATCGGTACAATTATCTTGGAACAGTCATAACATCTGATGGGAGATGCCTTGAAGAGATTAGAACAAGAATCGCCATGGCGAAAGTAGCCTTTAGCAAGATGAAAAACATTCTGACCAATAAAAAGATGTCAATTGAAACGAGAAAAATAGTGTTGAGGGGATACATAGAGCCTGTTCTTTTGTATGGATGTGAAACTTGGACAATGGGCAGTGAAGCTGAAAAACATCTGATGGCTGCAGAAATGTGGTTTCTGAGGAAAATGCAAAGAATACCATGGACAGACAGAAAAACCAATGACCGAGTACTACAGGAGACAAATGAACATCGTAAACTGATTAGAGAAATTAGACGTGGACAGTCAAAATCTGTTGGACAAAAAAGGGTTAAAAAAGGGAAAAAT